>QKMX01044412.1:0-18527 GCA_003401595.1 Venustaconcha ellipsiformis
TCTCTCTCTCTCTCTCTCTCTCTCTCTCTCTCTGACTTCATTTTCCTTCTCTTTCACCCCTATGTAATAGTCAGTGTCCTCTAGTATTGTTATATCTGTTTAGAAGAGAAGTTGCACTTACTTGCTTCGATTTCCTGTATGAGTCTTTTAGGTCACTCATTAGTAGTAAAACAAAACGAAATTTCTGGCTCAACGACCCACAAAAAGCTCCAAATAAGTACAACGACGTCTTTTTTGCCACCCTTAAGGACAACCATGTCAGGATATATCTAAATATCTAGATTGTACTGGAGATGACAAGGTTGTGACTGTCGTACGAAATGTACTTGTTTAGAGCTGGGGGGTTTAGGTCTGAGAAAGAAACACTCCTTATACGCAACTACTGAATGGATTATTTATAAAAAATTTATTGCTAGATTATTTACAATTTTTTTGCTTCATTATTTATAAATTTTCACTTGAATATTTCTAAAGTTTATACAAAATTTAAACAACCTTGTTCAGTATCGCTGAGACAGTCCGCTTGATATGTTCGCTCATAACGATTTTCATACTTGCTAATTCTCATTGGGAGAATATTTGTTAGCATGCTGTCAATTACACGAAACTCGCGCAATAAATCATCCATGCTGTATTTTACACCGCACAAATGAGATACTATTTGTTCAAGCAACATTTTGCAAGTCACATTAGCTGTTTTACACGCACTATTATTTGTTTCAAATCGCAGCTCATCTATTTTTATAACCGGTCGATAAAGAAACACTAACACCGGATACAGTCAACAAAAAAAGGATGTAATGATGCTCCGCTTGAAACTATACCGTAGCTTGTCATAGGCTGTGGTAAATAGGATATTACACGAAGTATCCTGCTATTGTATTTGTAACATCGCTTTGCACACCAAAGTTTCTTGTGATAAAACTTGTCATATTGAGAGTTGTTTTCTTTTATTTGATTTTTATATATTTTTTTTATTCTGCCAATTTGCTGAGACGATTATGAGAATCTTATATCATATCTGGTTTTCTTCCACCATGAGACTTTGCTTTTATCAAATTATAGTTTTTAATCATGTCTGTCAAGCAATATTTTAGTAAGCTTTCAACTCGCTCACTCGCTCTTGTTCGTCACGACAATTATCAGGATGAAAATATTTACTTATCGTATCAAAATCTGTTATTGCGTCTCTTCTCGCATATACATAACGCTAATAAAAGTATTCGTTTTCTGTCAGCGCACCATCACCAACATTATTTATTGAGTCAAAGTTAATTATTTCATATCATTAATCCTGGTGAAGAAAATTTATATTTTGTCATTTAGGGTACCAATACCAACACATTTTCTTTGATTAAATATATTCTCATAAAATTCTTTTGCGACAGTCATAATTTCTGGGTCTGACATTATTTTACACTGTCGATAAAATTTATATCGGCACGATCACATTTGATTGTCGGCAGTGTGTATATGAAACGCGGTCAACCAGGATAAGGACTTTCCGCAACGACAACGTATATTTGAAAATATTGATATTTATTGATAGTATTTGCAGTTTGAATTTGAAATACTGCGTTATTGAAACATATGTATTTGTTGTACTGTACAAGGTTGTCCAGGCTACATTATCGGTAGATCCTACCACACGCCAGTTATAAATTCGGCCAGTACAAAAATTTAATCGACCACGCAAATCAAATTGCCAAAACGCAACTGTAACAAGTTTGAGATTTCTCTGTTGGTTGTCTACTCCTGCCCACCAATAATAACAAAACTAGAAAGAAAAACGTCATTTGGGTTATTTTCAGAATATTGTGCGGATGCACTTGCGGTAGACCCAACTCGATTATCAGATGCTTCAACAAGTGTTGGAATACACCCAACATTGTTTTAGTGTGCATTGTACCTCTACCAGAAATAAAATCGACGTAAGCTTTATTGGTTAAATCGGTAGGATTAACTAGATTATAACATTCTGTTTTGTTAGTGCCCATATCCATAGGGCCTTTCATTACACCACCAGCAAGTGCTAAAAAATCAGAATTAACTGCGACAGATACGATTGTAATTGATGATGTCTTACTGCCGTTAACGTATTTCTTGTTTGTTAAATCTTTGTGGCGGTTGGAGTATATGTTGACATTATTTTGTTTGTTTCCATATTTAAGGTTCCAGATATGATATTACCGTTCAGTCTAACGAAATTGCTTTTGAAAAATCTAACATTGGTCAACCAATCATCTTTGCCCAGCGTTGTATGATCAAGTTATGCATTGTGAATTAACCTATTTCAGTACTTCCTATAATTAATCCACCAGACAATTTCAAATACGGAGTAAGTGCTCCTTTTAACTTTGCATAACTAATAGCATCTATGTCATCTGCCGTTGGATTGTTTCTTGATGATCCATTTAATTTTGTGGTGTCTGATAAAATTAAATTGCTGAGCATAGTGTCGCCGGTTTTCTTTACATAATATCATAAATAAATTTTACCTGGTTAAAATTTGCTACTTGACTCATGTTAACATTTGCTGGTGGGAAATCTTCTTCAAGTCTAATAATCTTTCTACTAGACATATTAATATTCGCCGGTAGCTGTTTCGCCGGCTTTATCAAGCTTGTTATCGTGAACGCATTTCAGCTATGACTTAATGCTTGACTTTTGATTCAAATTCGCTGTTGGATAAGTATTTTCCAAGTTTATAAATTTTCACTTGACATATCAATCTTGCCGGTCACTGTTCTACCGACTTTATCAATCTTGTTATTGTCAGCTGTTTTTAGTTGGGCATAACTTACCGATTGTGTATTATTAACGTTTAGTAGCGGGTATGTTTTAAGATCCAACACACGCTTGATTTGACATAGACAAGCTTCTAGTCATTGTGTAGCCGGATTTCTTGCGATATCCGGATAAATAAACTTTCTGGGTTTTTATCACGATGTCTGCCGACTCCGATCCGGTTAATGTTGCTCCTAATTTCGTGTAGTAATTCATCGTTTATTACCTGACGGCTGCATAAGTAAAGAATACACTGTCAATATTTAATTTTGATACCGAGCGACTATTTAAACACAAACACGACAACTAATTACCAGATTGCTATTATCTAATTGTTGGTCGTACAGGATCTGGCAAAAATAATTTGCTAATGAATCTTGTCCTTAATGGCAATTTTAATTACGATCGAGTATATATTTACACAATTAATCCACAGGGAGACAAATACTAATTGTTAAGCAACTGCAACAAGACATTGCGCGATGAATTTGGTTCAGGCGAAGATATTTGTTTCATAAAACAACCAGAAGATTTGATATTGTTTAACTAACTTGATTTATCCGAAGAGAAAATAATTGTGTTTGGCAATGTTCCGCTTGACAACAATGAGGTGAATAACACATTATCTTATTTCGCGTTGTCACGTAATATAAAATGTAATGCGATTTATCTTGCAAGGGGGTTTTTATAACGTAGACAGATTTATACGAAGAAATACAGTTTGTTTTATGTTGTTTTCCGGACTTGACAATGTTGATGTGCTAAATATCGCAAATGAGCGATGGGGCAACGTAACCAAAGATAATTATCGAGTTGTATCGTCAAGCTACCGTGGACAAATACAATGTTTTCCTATTTGAAAAGCTTGCGCAAGATCCGAAAAAATGTTGTTTTTTTTTTCTTGCATTAACAAATTTATTTTTACGTTAATTTTGTGTGACGTTGTAAAATAACATGGACAAATCAAAGATTGATTTACTAAAGAAACTTGCTAAAACAAATCCGGCGTTTATGGAAAAGTTAAACAGAAACTCCATGGACAAGTTCAGGCAGCGGAAGAAACTGCCAAACTTTTTAGACCGGTAACCAAGGCTGTATTTGGTAGGCAACATGATTCATCAAAGCTATCCGAAGAAGAACACAAAAGTTACAAGAAAAGGGGTTATTAGGTTGAGGTACAACAAAAGAAAACTGCCGAAGATATTGTAGGGAAAATAGGTGTCCCAGTTGCTGTAGAAAAAAGACTAAAATTGGAATAAAACAAGATCACTCATTTCAGTAATGATAATTTGAATATAGCTTTTAAACTAATCACCGATAAAGAATAAGAAGCATTTTATAATGATTATTTTTAAGTTGATTACGGTAATCACAATGATGATGCAGTGAGAGGAAGAGGATATGAAAAGTTTAAAACAATTGTTTATTGATAAAAAAATGAGGTTAAAAACGCTATCATGAATATGCATAAATCATCATCTGAAGATGATGGTAGTAAACGAACTCAAGCTTATCAGAGACGGTGTAACAGCTCATGCACACAAAATAGCTATATTAAATTATTGGAGAATAATGAGAGACAAAAGAAGATACTGAAGGTCTCAAATGGAATTATTATCAGCATGTTAATGAGTATTATAAAAATAAACGTGGAAACAATTATCAAATATTAGGTTCTGGTGTCAGACCTTTTACTTCAACAGAAATGGTTGACTGACTGTAATTGATATCATCAGAAGAAGCAGGAAATGTCAGCGAGGAAATCTAAAACGAAATCGTAGATGTACTTGATTATCTCTGCGCAAATGGGTCATTGAAAGCAAGCAAATATTAAATTTTACACAATGAATTGCTGTTACAATTTTGTAGGGCATTAAGAAAATAAAGATGATGTCAACAACACTTTTAATTGACGCTTTACAATCAACCATGGACAGCGCAAACTTTTCTTTCAATTATAAACCACCAAACCAACTTGATTAAGCATGACAACACGAAATAGGATTAATTTCTGCTACGGAGGGGCATTCATCAGTCAATGTAAAACAGGTATAAATGACGACTTTACATTTAATCCAGGCGCTTGGACCTTGTTCAAGATAAAACAAGACGCATATAATGTAACTAACCTTAGAAAAATAATTAAGGAAAAAATGAAAAAAATAGCGGCAACGCGGCCGCGGATGATTTCGAGTTGACTCCAAAATACAATACGTTACGTGCCAGACTTACGTTAAAAATTTGTTAATCGATATTTCAACAGCAACAAGTATTGTGTCACTAATGCGATTTAGATCAACAATACGGCAGTATTAAAGAACAAACTGTATCATATAACGGCGATGTTCCGGTAAATATTACACAAGTAAATACGATTTTAATAAATTATTTAGTTGCGTCTTGTTCTTACTCTGCATAGCCAAGGACAGACAATATACACTTTCTCGTCTCATATTCCGCCAGGATCGCTGATGCAAGTTAATCCTATTGCAGATAACTTACTATCCGATAAATCCTAAAACTCAGATATCAAGCATCATAATGCAACTGATCAATCAGGGTTGCAATTGAATCTTAACAATGAAATTGTCCACCTATTTCCTGCACTTGCGCAGCGTTGAAAGTTTACCAAAAACTAATTTTGTAAGACAAAATTAAATAAAGAATGAAACAAAGAAACATTTATTGAAGAAAAATCGTAGAAGGCTTTTTTCGAAATATATTTTCAAAGATTGTTAAAAAAAATTGCCAAGAATCGCACATAAAGCGCACAATTGAAATTGTCGCATCTAAAGCATTCGAGACAGGCGCGGCATCTGCGGCCGGCACTGCAGTCGGACAAAAGATAGCCGAAAAGATAAAGGAAACAACACAGGATATTGCACAAGTAATATCAACCTTAACACCAACTGCAGATACCAAACAAGCAATGCTCGCAACAACCAAGAAATTGTTATCACCGCGCGGCGAAGATGTAAAACGAACATTAGTAAAGAAAACAACCGATTCAATCAGATATTGCGGATTTCTAGTATTTTTGTATCGCAATGATGAATAAAAATTTTAATTAAAAATTATCTTAATCATACCAAAGAATTTGATACCGACAACGTCGAAACTGAATTTGAATATATATAATATCTCCACGAAAATTCAAACGAATCAAACAAGGTCGGCGTCAGCACATTTTATACACGTTAATGAAGATGTCTTTATGTTGCCGCACAGAGCCATGCTCTTTGTACGTGGTCAAATACTAGATCAGCTGTTGGTGCAGTAGGAGCTGGTACAGAAATTGCACTTGTCGATAACGGGTGGAGTTTGTTTAGAGGCACGCGGTACCAGTTTTCCAATCAAACCGTAGAATATATTTCAATGCATTTGCCTGTTTCAAGTACAATGCTCAACATTGTCCCTCTCAGCGATGATTATTCGAGGTCATTGGCGACAAACATGATGTGGTTTAAGGACAGTGGAATCTGAATAGCTATTGTGGGCGAGTTTATTACTGATGTTGGTGCTTCCTCAGCGGATAATAATAATTTAATCAATAAACCAGCAGGTAATGCCGCAGACGATAATGGAGATTCAACAAGATTAGCTGTTGCAAATGTTCACAACAAACGATACAATGAAGATTCTGCTAGACGAAAAGCACTTGCTGCAGAATCTCGTCAAATCTAAATGTTATTGCCACTGAACAAAATTATTTGATTTCTCCGCGATCACAACAAAGTATTTCGTGTACTAAAACAAACAATTATTCTTGATGGAGCAGAATAATCTGATTATTTGATCAGAGCTTGTGGTGCTGACGCCACATTTATTAATTTCCAGACTTGCGTTGTAGATACCGAAAATGTGCCATCATTAACTAAATCAATGGAACTCTAATCAATGTTGACTACATACACGAAATAGATATAATTCAAGTAAAATAAAATATACCAAACGACAATTCATAACACAACCGACTACACATGCCTATTACAACGAGCCTAGCGAATAATTGCCAAGACATTTGTTTGTTATGTTTCAACAGCAGGCATATCGTGGTAGTCAATTGCAAGACAATGCCGTATTTGATAACGCTGATGTTAGACGAATCTTTGCCAAAATAAACTCGAAGCAATATCTTAAACGAGCAATCAAATGCAACTTTGCCGCAGACAATAACATAAATATCTCGCGACCATACATGTACTTGATGGAAGCCATGCAAAAATATCAAGATGTCGACAGCGGATCTCAAATATCAATTGAGGCGTTTCAGACTTTGTATTCAACCTTTTACTTTGACGTATCAAAGTATTCAGAGGACGAGCTATCGGATCAAACGCAGATATTGAAGTAACATGGACTCTTGGCGGTTTGTCAGCAGCCCAATATAAGTTGTATGCGTTAGTAGTCAGTTACAGATTCTTAAAAATTGATACAACCAAAGGCAGAATGACTGTGCAAGTGTGACGTTAATATTGTGTAACAAACAAGTATGAAAAAATAATGACAACAAAATATACAACAGAAGAAATATATTTGACTTAAGGACAAATTAAAAAATTATCAACCGCTGTCGCTAAAAGTTTCTCTAAAAATACCACCAACAAGCACAACTAATGCTAACGTAGTAAGTAAGTAAATGAGCAAAGGAAAACCGTTTGTTTTTACACTTTGTCTGTGTTTTTACAATTTGTCTGGCACAAGTAATGGCAATGGCCGAGCATGGCGGGTTCGTTGGATCCGTACTTGCAACACCAGCCAAAACAATATTACCAAAACTACTGCCTGCACTTTAGGAATATCAGCAGCATCTGGAGCAATATTAGGAGCACCTAAATATGTGTTTGCCGGAGAAGGGATCTCCAGACACGATATCAAACAGATTGTATAATTGCTTAACATTTCACTTTTGTGTGACAATAGCAGATAAAAATTACAACCCTAAAATGAAAGCAACTGCATCGCAACAAGGAGGAAAAAGACAATCGCAACGCTGTCAACAAGAGTGTCAAAGACAAATCAGTTCGAATTTATAGGACTTCTAGACAGGATAGCATGCAGTCTACTTGAGATTGGTGGTCGCTGATTAATGTTACCAGGAAAAAGGAGATGAAATCTGCAGCGCCAAGTAACTTTGAAATACTTGATAAACTAAAAATTGGCGAAACTTTTTTTGGAAGCATATCAAAAGATAAATTTTCTAACGCACCAGCAGGTGGATTGTGTGTTTTCAATATATATGATTTCAATGACAAATCTAGTACTCATTGGGAAGCTGTCTAGAATAATAATTATTTTGATTTATTTGGACTTCCGTTAAGTGATGTCATTAAGAAATATACAAGAAAAAATATAAAAAAGTAAATTATTCTTCTAACCTACTTCAACCAAAAGGAACTTCGTCTTCTGGTTAATATTGTGTTATGTTTGTAGGGCACATGTCAACGCAACCTGATTTTCTTAAATTCATTCTACAGTTTGATAAGTATCAATGGTCCAACAATGATAAGCAGACGATTCTCGCCTGAAATATATTTTGTAAAAAAAATGTAAAATATAAATGATGACATACTGTCTTAAATGCACAACTTAAACGTCCAATACATACGAGAAAAAAGAAGAAATCCTTAAAACAATAGAACGATGTTTAAAAGTGTTTGTGCCAATTACGGTAGAAACAAAAGATTGTTTTTCAAAACAAAATGTCGCCGCCGATATAATAGAGGGATTGCGAATATATATAATTGCCCTAACAACGTCAGGCAACGATAAAGTTATTTAGTTCATGAATAGGAAACAAAGTTTAACGTTCGAAGAACTTCCCAATCAGAATAATTATTAAGAAAAAAATAATAATTTGTAAATTCTGACAAAAATCATTTCTAGTTACCTTTTAGTCAAAACTCCTTGGGATGTTTTTGTTATTTTTCAGTCCGATTGCGTTATTTTTAGGACAAAACCAGAGCTTTTCTCTATTTCATTTTGTGATAATTCAATAATTTTCAGAGGTTTTGTGTCAAAACATATAAAGAAAAAAATAAAACAAATCAATATAAAGTCAACAGAAAATAAGAAATCAGACCAAAATCAAAAGAAAATGCAACAAAATCACGAAATCAACTAGAGAAACGCTCTGTTTTCCGTATAATGTAAAACAACATACAAAATGTCAAAAAACGTCAAAAATCAGGAAATTCGAGTGAAAATAATGTCAAAAATCAGGAAAATTATAAAGCAGAGAATGAAAATATCATCACAAATTTCTTAACAATAATATCTTTCTGCTTATGTTGGAGTTTAAAAATAATCTACAGAAACATATGATAATGAAAAGCAAAGTACAATGTGGTTGTGATTCCGATAAAGATTTCTGTATCGAACAAGATAAAATAGTTACCTATTGCCGAATATGTAATCGACTAGAAGTAATTGGCACTGGTATTGATGTCCACAAACTTATTGGCATATTACCAAAACCCACTGGTGGTTGGACATTGCCCGGCCACAAATACACTGGTTTGCATAATCGCTAGATAATTAACTAGACAACTACAATCCATTGCCCAGACAAGAGCCTTATAATGAAGTTGATGCGATAGCAATGCGTCGTGATATTTGTTATCGTGATAATGAACAAGACAAATCTGGTTGTGACAATGTTATATTCAACGATATGTGATATGAAACCAACTGGCGGCCTGTTTCATAGGCTACAAGAACGTATTGACAGACAACTGGTGCAATGATTACTAACGGAAAATATAAAGTTTGGCTCGTATAGTCTGCGCTCGGCGGTGGTTTGTATGACATGCGTAAGCTTGCGGATCAACTTTAAAAACGTTTCCGTGACGAAAGGTTGCTGCAAATGCCGTTGACGATATCTGACGATAGTTCTAGTAGATATGTCAGATATGTTAAGGTATAAGCATAACAAGCGATACTTATTGATGTTATTGATATTTTTTTGTAAATACGCGTTCAGTATCCAAGTTGCAGATCAAAAAGGAACATTAATAGAAGATGCGTTAGATCAGATAATATCGAGTACAGAAATGCGACCGAATAAAATATAGACTGACCACGACGCTGAGTTTTTCAAAAAACACTGAGCAGTTTCTAGCGCAAAATAATATCAAAATATATGTTACGGGAAATGAAAGTAAGAGCGTTATCATAGAACGATTTAACCTTACACTGCGAAAACGTATTCAAAAACAACTGACAGCTAAAACCACCAACAGATACACTGATGATCTTCCGCAAATTGTATCTGATTATAACAGCACGACAGACGCAATTAAAAGTTCAATACTCGCCAATTAAAATATGTACCATAGGCATAAATTTAACACCGGAGATAAAGTCTGAATTTTACTAACAAAAATGTTTTTAAGAAAGGATTTACTCCAAACTGAACCGAAGAAGTATTTGTCGTTGCTAAATTTCTAATGACAATTCCTATTACTTACTCTCTGAAAGATCTGTCAGTTGAACCGGTAACTGTTAGCTTTAACAAACAGAAACTACAGAAGACAGATCAAGATGTATTAGTTATTGAACGAGTTATTAAAAAGCGTGGCAAGAAAAGTCTGGTCAAGTGAAGCAGTAATGGAGATAAATTTAATAGCTCAATTGCGGACAGTAGCATCAAATTATACGTTTTTGGTAAATTTCTTCGCATTTAAGTAATACAGACTTACATTTGATTGGTTTGCATAGCGACGTCAAATATTGTTTTCGATCTGACGTGATAGTTCCTCTATTATACACCATATTAAATATATTAACAAATAAAAAATCAAATTTTATACTTTTAGCCGATCTGGTACCTTCACTTTCTTGAACGGCCTTATCAATTGCCAGAATAACTGATTGTCAGCAACACTAAAATTAAACTTCGTAATTTTCTTTTGCAATGTAATATTTAATATCATATCGCCCAGTTGTCTATCTGCCATATGATTTTTATCAACCACAGTAATTATGTCTCTGTAATCAGAAATTTCTTCACAGTCACTGTCATCATGCATTAACAAAGTCAAATCTAATTCTTCTTTCTAAACTTTATCTTCAGCGGCTTTACTCTTTAGTTCAGCATCTTCAAGTTCGTCGTCAACGACTTTGTCGTCGTTGATATCTACTAATCTTTTTTATCAAGTCAATATATCTAACTTGTATCTAATTGTTCAAATATCGATGATTCGATCTCATGAGCTAGCAACGATAGTCAATCTTGACGAGCTTAAAGAAGATGTCAGACAAGCTTTATTGAAGAGGCTAAAAATAAAGTATCTATAAATTTAGTTTTGGTAAATAGCGGCGGCGACAAAGTTAAGCAGAAAAAAAAGCCACTGCGCGAAGTAGTTGCTTATGTAATCTATGACAGAATAAAGCATGATTATGTGTCACATGTGCATTGACATTAAGGAATTAATCAAAATCTTACAAAAGATTTAATTATCATATCGGAAGACGATTCTTTCGAATGTTGTGGTTGATGTGGCTGAATTTGTTAATCCATCTGCTGATAACTTGATTGATGCCGGATTTAAAATATTTTGATGCGACATAGACTGACTTAAATTTCATTTCTTCGTTTGTTTCTAGGTTTGTTGATATAACAGATATCCCATAACGTTTGAAATTAGCTACTCCATCCTTTCCAAACTGAACAATTTTCTTTTGAGTAATAATTTCAAGGTTCTCCAATCTATTATCCGTCTAAATGTTGTTGGGGTGATTAATCACCAAGCCATTGGGAATTAAGGCATTAGTACTTCAAATATAAATCTATGTGATTGATAGCAAACACAAAATGTTATTGCTATGAACATTTATTCTCAAATAACCGTCCTTCTGTAAATTTCCAACGTTTTTTTTTTTGTTCGAATATGCCTGATCAAACCTTGTTCATTAGTCTTATAAAGTTCAAATACAGGACATGGTTGATATTCGTTTAGTAAAGATAAATTCACAATGTTATTATCGGTGACGTAACCATTACCTCGATATACTCTTTTTCATCTGGAATCTCTCGGCAAAACAACGAGTAAATAAAATCTTTTTGAAATTTCTCCGTACGTTCGGTATCACCTTACGACTTTGCGCTAATCTTATAAATCCGCTGCTGTTTCCATACCAAACGGAACTCCTTATTTTAAATTTACCACTGATCCAAGCATGTTTCCAGCGTACAAGTTGTGTTTTGGGCGAATGTACTGGTAATCTAAGTCGTTAGCGCTTGTTATATCGATATATCATACATTTTGCATTGTTATACAATAAGAAATCCACTGATTAAGTGTATGTATTTTGACGCTGTATTTAAAGCTATGTAAACCCTAGTAAATAAAATGTTGAAATTGCTTAATATTGCGAAAAAGTGCCTGATTGGAGTCCCAGCGAAACTTTCAAGTGATTTTGCCTGTTTTGACAATAGATATCAATTTGATAACTAACTTGTTTTAGCAAACTTTACCTCAACTAAACAATAAAATGCGTAATTGACCACAGCAAGGATTTGAAGATACTAGTAGAATATCATGTTATTTGTCGATATTACACATAACTGAAGATACAGCAAATGAAGAAATTGTTTATACTTATACACCAACACAAAATCTTAACGCTTTTTACTCAGAACAAATCTTACTTTACTCTCCGACGCGATTCATCAGGAAATTCAGAGAAAATGGCAGAATTTACCGCATCTGGTTCAGGTTGGAAAATTGAAATGATTTCCGAATTCTGCTTCATACTATGAAGTACAGTATTCCGTGGTAGCTCTTATATTGACCTGCCATCGAAAATAAAAAGTGTTGTATTAACGTTAAAGATTTCAACGACAGATGTTTCCAGTGGGCCATTCTTTCGGCGTTATTTCCAGCTCATAAAAGTTTTGATCATGTTGATAAATACGTTACTCGTGTTTCATATTTAAATTTTTTCTCGATAGATTTTCCCGTTGCAGAAAATCAAATACCGAAAATTGAGTTGCAAAACAATATTTCAATAAACATATTTAGTCTTGATGAGCACGACTAGGTATATGAACGATATATTTCTGCAAAAGCATCACAATCAACAATAAATCTTGTTTTATTCTTAAAAAATCGTTATGTTTGGTTATAAACCTTTAATGGGCTAATCTGAAAACAATACAGCAAACAAACAAATAAAAGATAGTTTTGTTATCGTTGCTTAACAGTTGTTCTGACGATAAAAAAAATTGCAGCGATACTTGCAATATTGTTCAGATGTTTAACGAATAACAATGTCAATAGAAAAAGAAACAATATTACAATTCAAACATCATAAGCACAAAATGAAAGTTCCGTTTGTGATTTATGCCGACTTTGAATGCTTGATGCAATTGATGTTTGGTGTAGAAAATAATCTTGACTAATCAAGTACCAGAATCGTAAAATTGTATGTTGCGTTGATCCAAGTTTATCTCAACAGATTAAAACTTTAACGCGGAAGTGATCCTGCAAGTTGGTTGTTAAAGAAGTTAATCGCCGAAGTTGACATTATTTTTAATCTGTTAAGGAAAACTGTACCAATAAAACAAATAACGCGGGAGTAACAAATTAATTTTGAACAGCAGAAAATTGTCATATTTGTAAATTACCTTTGTTAGAGGATCCTGTTTGTGACCATTGCCATTTGACTGGACAATACCATGGCCAAGCACATGACAGATGTAATCTGAAATTTCATTCACCTGCTTTTATACCTGCAATTTTACATAATTTCCGGGGATAAGACAGTCACATTATTGTGGAAGCTTTTGGCGATTCAGAAATTAAATCGCGTATCGTAATTAAGTGTATTCCGAAAAAATTTCGAAAAGTATGTTTGTGACATTCGGAAAGTTGAGATTTCTTGACAGTTTTCAATTTATGACAGCATCGCAAGATGATCTTGTTCGAATTTAATAATCTACAAGATTGTTTCGGAGATAAAGCATGTTTACTAACAAAAAATGCGTATTTCCGTACAAGTATGTCGATGATTGGAGTAAGTTTGACGAGGCTCATTTACCTGGCCTGGATACGTTTTATTCGTCGCTGTAAAATGAAAATGTATTACGAAATCAAATAGGTAAACGATATGTGGAACAAATTTGGTTGTAAATGATTTGTACTTGGAAACAGATGTTTTGTTACTCGCCAATGTTTTTGAAAATTTCAGAAAGTTCGGCTATAATGATTACGAACTAGATCCTGGCAGGTGTTATCCTGCACCCGGCCGTAGCTGGGATGGTCTGTTGAAGTTTAGTAAAATCAAGCTGGAGTTGCTGACAGACGTTGATATGTTTAATTTTATTGAAAAATTTATCAGCGGTGGAATATAGGTTATGACAAACGAGTATGCAATTGGAAACAACAAGTATATGTCTGTCTTTAATCCAGAACAACCGTCGAAATATATACTCTATCTCGACACAAATAATTTGTATGATCATGCAATGTCGGAGCCTATCCCGCATGGCGGATTTCATTGAATTTCTATGGAACAATTTTTGCGAGAAACTGACAGAAATATATCTAATTCTATAAATTATTTTGCTCAAGTCGATTTGGATTATCCTGTTTCGTTACACAATCTTCATAGTGATTATCCGTTTAGTGCGGAATCTACAATCGTCGATTATAGTGTATTATCATAAGAACAACAATATACTGCGGTTGATAGAAAGAACTCAATCGTTAGTAAGTTACTACTAGATCTTCTTGATAAACAAATTTTGCATTACAAAAGTCTTAAACAAGCTGTTGATGGTGGGTGTATGTTACGTTAAGTTCACCGCGTGCTAAAATCCAATCAATCGCCGTGGATGAAAAGTTATATTGACTCAAACATTTTGCAAAGAGTGGTTTCAACAACAGATTTTGAAAAGAATTCCTTTAAGCTTATGAACAATTCTGTTTTTTGAAAAGACAATGCAGAATATTCTAAAGCGCTGTAATATTGAAATTGTCAATGATTATAAACTCCGAAACAAACTTGTGTCAAACAATGATTTTGTCAGTATTAAACTATTTAACGAAAATCTTGTCGCGATATTACGAAGAAAAAGAAATGTGAAACTAAGCAAACCGGTCTTACGTTGGTGCTTCTGTACTTGATTTATCCGAGTGACTAAGTTATGATTTTCACTATAGTTTTGTAGATGGCCGTCAAGTAGATTATAGTTTTACCGAAACTGACTCGTTAGTTTATGACATACAGTGTGACGATGTTTATCAAGAAATACACAATGGCAGACAACTGTTCGATCTGTCAGATTATCTTCGCCATAGCGGGTTTCAGAGTAATTCAAAAAAAAAGGAATTGGTAAGTTTAAGGACAAAACAAATTTTATACTGATATTGGAGTTTGCTGGATTACGTTCAAAAATGTATGCTGTTCGATTGGCCAATAACAAAGTAACAAAAATGAAAAAGGAATACCGCGTGCATATTTTAAATGAATTTCAACAGTTACAAATACGCGTTTGACTGAAACGTTAGTTTTGTGAGAACGATGGCAATTAGAACAAACCATCAAAACTTGAGACTGATGTTATTGTTATTCGTGGAGGAAGTAACTTTGCTAATAAACGATATTGTGATAACAACGTCGAAACACTTGCGGTTGGTCATTATAGGACAAGAAAGTTTGATATTCTTGATATTATATTTTGGTAAGTAGGACAAACTAAAACTTTCGCTTGTTAAATTTGATGTCAAAGAATATTTCAGATATCTCGAACAATTGAGGGAAGAATTATCAAAAAAGGTTTAATAACTTCCGTGATCCGATCAGTCAACAAAAATACACAAAAATTACAATCGATCTTGATCGGTAGAAATTATTTTTTATTTGTAGTAAATATCCGCATAATAAAATAGCGTGAAAGATTTATTTGAATGTCGTCGAAAAGTAAGTGGCAGAATAAAGTTTTGTCATTACGATCACGGCGATGAAATATTTCTGATATATACCGTTGTGACTTTAACAATAGGTGAAGAAATAATCTAAAATTTATAAATAATCTAGCAATAAATTTTATAAATAATCCATTCCGTAGTAGGGTATAAGGATTGTTTCTTGCTCAGAACCCCCCACCCCTAAAGCTCCAAACAAATATATTCGTACGATATTCACAAATTTCTCATCTCCAGCACAACCTTCGTTTTAGTTTAGGTATATCCTGACATGGTTGTCCTTGGGGATGGCCAAAGAGATGTCATTGTACTTGTTTTGAGCTTCTGGGAGATGGTGAGCCAGAAATCTCCTTTTACTTTGCTACTTCATCATCGTGTCAGTCTCTTTCTTTCCTTTTGTAATTTTCCTTGCAATTTGTGGTTATAAACTTACCTTTTCCCTCCTTTACTACCATTTCACAGTCAACAACCATCTGCGTTCTCAGAGTTTCCTTCACGTTCTCTAATAGTTCCCGCAAAATAGTTGAGACGATTTATGTAAGGTCGTCTTTTCTAATCAGATCAATTGAAGCTGGGACATCTGCTTTGCTTTATTTCATCAAAGTTCATCTGAAATGCACTCAAGCCTGCATCACTCAAAACTAGTGTCAGATGCTTCCATTAGAAAACTGCGATGTGATCTGGTTTTATTTTGTTTCTTGCCTTGGTCTATCTTTCCACTCATACTGATAGATACATATGTCTGGACTAGTTTTTTCTCACTACTTACCTGTGATACTGACAGTTATTACTCAATACTACACCTCACGTGCCAACCAATTTGTACCAATAAAAGTAGCTAATAAACGTTACTAATGAAGGCAACTGACGTACATGTAAAAAGCCGGTAATCACACTACAATGAGTAAAACAAAAACTAGGCGGGCAATGTCTCAAAACTTCACCACTAAACTTCTATTTATACTCTATCATTCAAGAATTCTAAACAGACAAACATATTTTTTCAGCAGTTTATATGATCCACAGAGATGTTGTATATTCCGTCTTCCTTGAATATTCACAAGTCATCCTAACAATTGTACACTATTTTACTGCAACAATAACCACTTTTAACTTTGTAACTGCCAAATTCTACAAAGCCACCGCACTAGCTTTCACTTGTGGCCACAATTACTGTTCTCCCAGTTGTTAAATAATTAGGACGTAAATATTCATTGTCTAAACAGGGTTTTGTTCATGGGATCTATTTTATGAAGTGCTGTAATGACCCATTTTTAAAAAAAAATCTGGCTATATACAAATTATGACGTTCTTTTGTGAACTTATTCACGTAATCAGTCTCATAGAATTTCGACGAATATTTTGGTTTTAGTTTAAACTCGATGATTTAGAGTATCATGGGTACATGAAGTTAAATGACCGTTCTGCAAAGCAAGCACAAGCTTCTAGAAATGAAATTGTCAAATGTATTTTATCAGTACTGTTGTCATGCTGACCATTCCTGTCAGCATAGACCTGTCTTATAATATATGTCCCTTATGTCAAAACATACAAATCAAAAGACCACAATATGCTGTTGTTGTTGTGGGCTTAACGCCATTTTTCAGCATATGATTGCTTATACATGGCAGTCAGTAAACCTTTTGGAAGGAGACTGGGAAGAACCAGCGACCGACGGGACGCTACTGACAAGCTTTCTCATATACCCACTTGGTCAAGACCAATACGCAAACCGACGCAGATACAGGTGAAGTGTCAGTGATCTTTAAAGGTTAGTGCCTTAGACCACCATGTCATCTGGGGCCACGTCATAATATATAAACTTCAGTGAGAGAGAGAGGAGAGAGAGAGAGATGTGTGTGTAACTTGGAGGATCAGAAAGAATCATTAAAGGAATAATAAATAATAAATACAAAACACTCTCGAAGAAGGAAGCATTTATAACATCTTATTATGTAACAAAAACACCGTCCTGTCGAGACACTGCAGGTCGGTAATTTAGTAATCCATGAGTAGAATTGGCACTATACCTGACCCGCGTTACTATTTTCATTCGGTTATCACGGCTCCCTCTGTTGTAATAATGGGACAACAGCCTATATTGCATCTTGCTTCTTGTTAACAGCTAACTTGCGACTTTCATTGCACTCCATTGGAACTTTGAGCATGTGAACCTTTTACCGTTAATATACTTCTAGGTGTGTTATAAAAGGAAATATGCCAATTGAAAAGAGAACATTTAAAGCTGAAAAGACACAATTAAGAAAGTCAACGTTTGTAATATTAAAATGCACATGGAATTACGCACATGGAGTCTGAGGATACGAAATTACAGTATAGTAATATCATGCTTAATAAACTCGGTAATAAACAGTAGTAACGATGCTATCTAAAATGTGTGTCATAGATACATATAAAATACAAAAGGAATTATTACAAATGAAAAAATTTAGCATTGAACTAATAGAAAATATCAATAATATAATGCAGGATATAATATAATGCAGGATATAATGATATATAATTTTCGTGCATAAAATTAAAATGCACGCACGCATAGAATTGTGGCGGAAATTCCCTTCATATTAAAATACTTGTATGGTACTTTAAATAAGGTTTACCAGTGTTTTGAGATATTTGTAAAGCACTGTCATTCCAATTACGTCACAAATGCTCCCTGATCAATAGATGTTTTAAAAAAAATAAAGTATGGTGCTTTTGTCGAACGAGTACCGGTCATTTCCCTAAGCTATCTGTGCAGCGACGGTTTTAGGGCTGGGAGGGTCCGATACGAAATAACAACAAAAG
>QKMX01044460.1:0-13095 GCA_003401595.1 Venustaconcha ellipsiformis
ATATATATATTTCATAATCTTCATCAATACTAGGTTTTAATATCGTCTTGGTTCCTGATAAAATATATCTCGTTCAGCACAGCATCATATGACCCAATCCTATGCTCAGTATCTGATACTGCGTTTAGTGCAGCACAAATGTGATATACGTGATACTTTCCTTTATCGCGGGTGAGAGAGTCTATCAGAACTAGCTATGCTGTTGTTAGCAGGTTAGTATTAAGACAATTATCTACCATTTCCAGCAACGTATTTTTATCAGAATAGTCCATGCCCAACACACGAAATATTCGACGTTTAGTAAATGTGCCTTTGAACTTACGGTTTTGCAAAAGCTTGTGTTTTCTTGCTTCAGCTAGTTTGTCAAGCTCATCGTGAATTTTTTTCATCACTCTTGCTCTGGACGCTTACCACTATGAAATTTTGGTTTTACAAGGTTAGATTTGTCGATCGTCAAAAGATTTGATTTATTTAGCTCAATCAACATATTTATCAATAACTTTTCAACTTTTAATCGCAGTTCCTCACATTCACTTATAGGACAGTATTTACTCATTATATAAAAATGTCTGATCGATTATTTCAATTGAGGGCCTCTCATTCCTGCAACTCTAACAAAGCTGTCACTGTTCACATTTTAAACCGGGTTAATTTAAAAATAATGTTTTCGTTTGAGCGATTATACTTATCGCTCTTGCTTCCACGACACTTTCTGGGTTTTGCTGATCGGCTATTTCGTTCTCCGTGGTCGAATTTAGTTTAAAATTATAAAACATTTTTGCGACTTTGTTCCATGGAGAATCAACAGACATTATATATTACAATGACATAAAATCGTCAAGAGTATATATCTGAAACGTAGACAAACCTGGGTAAGGACATTCCACCTTGATAATATGAATACGGAAATAGGAGTACTTGTTTGCAGTTACTTTAGTATTAAGTATAAATTGCTGATACGTATAAATATTACCAATTAATATAACATACATCGTAGTCCATATCGAATCATCTTTCGATCTTTCTAATTTCCAGATAAAAATGCATCCAAGATTATAATTTGACCGACCGAGTAGTTGAAATTTCTATATTGCTACGGCCGCTAGACACTGTCTTATCCACGTTGACAGGAGGATATACTATTTCATGGTCTAGAACTCGCTGACCTGACAAACTTAAATTACTTGTCATTGTATCTCCAGATTTTTTCAGATAGTTTGTTCAGACTGCACTATTTGTATTTGTTTCTTCTGTTCAGCTTTTGATTGACGTACCAAACTTTGAGTAATGGCTCATTCTTATTATTATTACCGCACGATGAAATTTAGCTTTGACCGCCTGATAAAACTTTCTGAATACCTGGTATATAATGAGCAATATTAACGTTGACACGGAGCAGCATAACCACGACATACCAGATTGACATTATCTAATAGTAGGATGAACTGGATCAGGTAAAACTAACCTGTTGATGAATCTATTACTTCACGACATGTGCAGCTACGATGGAGTTTATGTTTACACAATAAATCCACAGCAGGATAAAGACGGATTGCATAATGACTAAAACAAAAAACTGAAAAATGAACTGAGCGTTGGTGATGATATATTTATCATGAAACAAATTGAATACCTGATTCCAGTTGCCGAGCTAGATTCAGACGAGCATAAAATAATTGTCTTTGATGACACCCCCCTGAGCAACGCCGAGATGGATAAGATAAATTCTTACTTTTCATTGTCGCGAAACAGAAAATGTAATTCAGTTTATCAGGCACATGGCTTCTATAACGTCGATCGATTTATCAGGCGAAATAAAGGTTGTTTTATATTACTGGCTGGATTCAACAACGTTTATGTACAAGATACAGCACGAGAGCAGCGCGGGGATGTATTAAAAGATAATTTTGCTGAGCTTTATCATAACAATACTGGCCAGGGAAAGCACAATTTCTTTTAATTTTATAAACTAGCACGAGATCGAAATCACATGTTCAGATGTAGAACAGACATATTTTGGACTGTGAAAATTAATCTAACAGATACTTTTAAAAATAAACGCAAAACGAATAGAGGTTTTAAAGAAATTTATTGCAACGAGAGCTTCATTAATAAAAAGGTTGAACAGGAAACGGCACAAGAAACTGCTAGACTTTTTAAGCCGATGATTGAGCATGTGCTTGGAACGCTGACCGGTGTCGATAAAATATCACAAGAAGAAACATAAATAATAAAAAAAAAAATAGTTTGGAAAAAATTCTTGAGAAGGACAAAAGAAAGACACTGGGGATATTATCAAAAACAGTAGGCGATCCTGAGGAAATAGAAATATGGATCGAGGATATTAGGTTAAGTCAATAAGAAATTGCGACGAGAGAAAATAAATCGTTTTATGTAGTTTTTATATCAGGACTTGATATCTAGAATAAAATACGTTTTTTTTTTCAGGACAAAATCAAAGGAACCATTAAAATATGATGATTTAATCAATTTCATAACAGATAATATTGTTTAGGAATATTGAAATCTTAATAACGTTTGCTCGTGGGAACGTAATAAATACTAAAACATTTTTTTAAAAAATGAAAATTATTAATACTGGTAAAGAAGCTGAAAAAATTATAATGCAAAAAAAAGATATTATGAAATTTAAATTATAATTAAGGCGACTGACGCTCTTAGGGAAAGTCTTGGACTTTTTTAAGATTGTTTAACACAACTGACATATATTGTGATAAACTTATCGACGAAGATAAAACAGCGCGTGGTCTAAAGATCTATAACTCAAATTAAAATAGTTGATAAACTGATGTTATTAATCTCATCAAAAAAGCTGGAAAGGTGAGTACATAAATCGACAATGAAATTATTGATATTTTACATAATCTCAGATCAAACGGTTATCTAAATTTCGACGAATGTTATATTTTACATAGTGATTTGATTCACAATCGCAAAACACAAACTGTTAGCAGTTAAGTTTATTAATCAGATACAATAAGAACGTTATCAACCACATTACTGATTGATTCATCTCAAACTGCGGAGGACAATGCAAACTTCTATGTTATTTATAATCTACCAATCGATCTGGACTCAGCGACGCAACATGAAACAGGTTCAGTTTCAGCTTCTGCTTGGCACGCCATGGCAAATGTTAAAACTAACGTGAATGACGATTTCACATTTTAATCGATCCAGCCAGGCTTGGCTTGGATTTCCGCTAATAAACCAATAAAGTTATTGATTACAGCTGGAGTTAGAACTCAATTTTGAGCTCATTCCAAAACTATAACACGCTGTTGATTTTAGTAGGGCAAACAGCATTGGGTCGTTGTTAGGTTTTGGTCGAGGCTGAGTTATCAGTGGATGTAACAAAAATAAATTCGTTTTTTTTAAACTGCTGGATTGCCAGCGGGTCTAATACTGTATGTGACAGTAAAGGGCAAACTATTTATTCTTTTAGTTCAGATCTCCCACCAGACTCACTGATGCAGGTGACTCCACGGATAATAATTTACTATCATGTTAGTGTCGAAAATCAAATATATTCTATCACAATTGACTGATTAATTGCTGATTAAATCAAATGTGCAGTGAGGGTGCTGAGTACCTCAGACATTTTGCCAAGAGCACCTATCACAAATGATCTGGATATAAAACAAGCAATTTCTGAAATTTCACCTACATCAGAAACAGCTAAGGCGTTGATAAAAACTAAAAACCGCCAGGCGAAGACATTATTAGACAATTAGTAACTAACACTAAACCATGTCAAGATATCGCCGCATTTTAGTCGGTTGCTTTTGCAACCTCATACCACAAAGCGATTCGTGATTTTATCTAACAAGTACAAAAAAGTTTATTAAAAGATACTTTAACCTTACTAACGAAATAACAACAGATAATTCAATAACAGGATTCGAATACGTTGAGTATCTCGATGAAAATTCAATTGAGCCTAACAAAAAGGGTATATGAACCTTTGACACACGAAACGGATACGTTTTCAGTTGCCACACAAAGCCGTACTTGAAGTACGAGGTAAAATCCGAATGACTGCTAATCTGCCTGTAGATATTGCAGCTGATACACAAAAAGCACTCGTGAACAACGGTTGGAGTTTGTTCAGAAGTGCTATATATCAATTAGATATTGTAAGCTAGTAGAAGGTATCGTTGGAGCATAAATAAACTTGGCATTGAGACAATGCAGCTGGGAACACCTCCACTTGGCACAAGTGTACTTGATGACACTGGAGTGCAGAATAGTCGCACTGGAGACACTTGCGTCTCAACTTCACAAGCCAAAATACGGTTTCCTCGATGAAAGGTTGTCGCAAATGCAGTGGACGATATTTGAACGATAGATTTCGCTGATATGTCAAATGTTGATAAGTACAAAAGGTACATGATGAAAGTAGTTCTTATATTTAGTAAATATGCGTTTAGTGTACCTGTTGCAGATAAAACAGGAAAAACTATAACTTACCCGTTAAGAGATATTATCACTGACTGCTCGCGTTCTACGCCAAGAAAACCAAATAATGTATGGACAAATCATGGAGCAGTTCGAGCAGTTTCTTGAATAAATAACATCATCAAGTATGTAACCGGAAATAAAGGAAAAATTATCAACGTCGAGAGATTTAATCGAACGCTAAAAGAAAAGATCTATAAGCAACTCACAGCTATAAACACTAACAAGTATGTTAATGATCTGCCAAAGATTGTATGGGATTACAATAACACTAAACACAAAACACTTGGAGTATGGTCCAACGAAGCTGTTAATAATCCAGTACTAGTGAATGAGAACATGTACCGAATACACAAATATAAAGTTAGTGATCGTGTTAGAATTTCGTTAGTAAAGAAAATATTCGAAAGAGGATTTTCCCCAATTTGGTCAGAGGAATTTTTTTTTTTTTATTGTGGATACAATTTTAACAATATTAATAACTTACAACCTTAAAGATCTAGCCAGGAATATTAATCCCGTACAAGAAATTACTGTTAGTCTCTACGAACACAAACTACGAAAGACAGATCAGGGTATATTCATCATCGAGCAAGTAATAACAAGAAAAGATTAGCGAAATTTAGTTAAATGGAGAGGTTATAGTGACAGTTTTAATAGAAGGATACCAACAAGTGAAATAAAAAAATCTTAATTATGTGATGCAATGCATCAAGCGATACAGTTATAGTAAATCTTTTCGTATTTCAAAATGATATACATTTCACTGGCCTACAGAATATCAAATGTTGTCTTCGCTTTGTTGTTAGTCCGGAGTGCTCTCACTCTCCCATCAGGTTAAATAAATCTTAACAAGCAGAAAATCAAATTTTGTCTTTTTGACGAACATAAATTTCTAGCTGTCTTTGATTCATGAACGGCTTTAACAACTCCCAGAATATCTGATGTTCAGAGATAGTAAAACTAAACTTTAATATTTTACTGTGATTGTGCTGCGACATAAACTTGTTCATCTTCTGCTACTATACCTGTTTCATCAGCAAATGTACCCTCGATGACATGAACTAGATACGTTTCTAGGTCAAACTTGATACTGCTAGCAGCAATGACATGCTTTGCGCCTTGATTCTTTGAATCCTGATTGGATTCACACTCGGAGTGTTTGCATTCTACAGTATTTAGATATTTTGCATCTTGATCGATATCGGAGAAAAGATCTGACAACCATTACACGAACAACAAACTGTTTGAGACGTCTTATAAAAAATAACTAATTACTATAATAAAATGTCAGAAGAAAAAAGAAGCATCGTCAGATCTAAAATCTTAAATATGAATCTGTTATTCAACGCTGTCAATCTATTTATGAGCAATGAAAAAAAACACAGAAAAAAATATGTGAATTTTATCGTTGAATATGATTCTTACACGACCTTTAGCATGTTACTGACAGATTCTGAGATATCAGAACTTGAGAAATAGTAAACAATATTTTTGTTCGATATGAGATGATACTGTTATGAAGTGGGTTCACTGTTTGTCTGGCAAAGGAAGATCTCAGAAACATTCTGAAAATTGATTTGTGAATAAACTGCTAGCAGTAAAGTGCTCGTGGAGATCTGCACCATGCAGTTTAATTTTGTGTTAATTATAAAGTATGGATAGGAAATTTGTTACTCGAGCTAATGTTATAAATCCTTATCAGCTAGAAGAGGCTGTAAGAATTATGTTACATGGTGAGAACAACGTCGTAGCTCGCTTTGAGGTAGAACGGGAATAAAATAATTTGATCTTGTTGAGCAATCTCGAACTCAATCATATACTTCGACATGGAAAGATATTTCTCGAATACGACAAAGAAACCTTAAATATATACGTAAATTGCTGCCTGACAAACAACCAGGTAGAAATTATATTAACAGATGATTCGTAACAAAAGATTTCTGGCATTAAATATTTTTGATAATGCTGATTTATAGGTAGCATCTACAATGAATTATGCTGACGTTGAAATGTTAAAATGTCTTACTGCTGATAACACTGAAAACAATATTTTTTTCACATGTGATAAGAGTTAGATGCTACAACTTATCTAAGAATATAATAAACCGTCTGAAATTAACAACAACGACATAATAAAGTGCACCTCAAACAACACTGTCAGTGGCACTTGGCAAATTAAGATTTATTGGTAGTTATCAATTTATGGCAACAACGCTGGGCGAGCTTGTTTGATAATTTGACTGAATATTTAGAAGTCAAGCTGGTTAACAAGAAAAGGAATTTTTCCTTATGAGCATCTTCATGATTGGAGCGAATTTGATTAAGCGAATTTACCTGACAAAGATAAGTTTTATTATTGGTTAAATCTTGAGGGTGTCAGCGATGGTAATTATGCTTATGCTAAATCGATATGGGACTCGTAATGGGTGCAAACAGGTAGGTGATTATCGTATATCTTATCACAGTGTACTGTTGCTCGCAGATATATTTGAAAATTACTTGAGATATTAAAAAAGTTAATGTACTGGTTCCACTACGATTTTGTTAATATTCAGTGGCCTGATTCAGAATTGTTATTTACAGACACTGACTCGCTAATGTACAAGATAGAATCTGATGATATTTATCAAGAGATTTACGATAACCGAGAACTATTTGATCTTTCAGATTATCAACAAAAATAAAGAAGAGGATTTCACTGTCACAATAACAAAAAGTTCAAGGAAAGTTTAAGGATGAATCAAATTTGGTTCTTATTGTCGAATTTATCCAATTAAGGAATAAAATGTACTGCTTAAAACTAGCTGATAATAAAGTTAAAAACGAGGGAAAAAGCATGAAAAGAAATGTAGTAGGTAAGGTGACAGGATTCAATAATAAGGCTGCGTTAGACTGGTTTTCTGATGTTGAGATGATGGCAATAAGATCAAATTGTCATAAAANTGAGACTGATGTTATCAAAAAACCTGGTATTTGTAATGTTGATGACAAGCGATATTTCTCAGATGGGATCAATACATTTGCGTTAGGATATAAAATGTCTGATGTTGACTTTAGCAAGGTGGATTTTTAGTCTTGTTATTACAGTAAATTTTGTGTGAATGTCCAAAATAGGAATAGTAACATTTTGTGTGAATATTAAAAATAAATTAAAAATAATTAATTTAAAAATAAATTAAAAATAATTTATTAAAATAAATTAAAAATAATTATTTTAAAACTAAATTGCTTGCGATTACATGTAAAAACAGCAGTAGTCCTGATAAAGGGGATTTTTCTGAGCCAACCCTATTTTGTTGCTGATTTTCTTGATAGGTCCTCGAGTTAGGTAATCGATAATGAAATCGACGCTGTTACCTCAACAAAGTCGTTTTCGTATTTGTTTAGACTAACACGGGGGAGATCGGGGTAAAAAAAAATCATACCGTCGTCCCAATACAAAATAGGGGTTTGGCTCAGAAACGCCCTTAATAAGACTACTCATGTATCCGAACGCCTCTGGGACGCTAGCAGAATCTTTGCATCCCTTTTTTATATCGACGATTATCATTGTCTATTAAGTTCTGTTTTTCTGTGGGTTTATGCGATATAGGAAATTATGTTGTAAATGCAAACTTGATATTTATCTATGTCGCTGATTTGATTGTATACCTGTCCTAAGAAATGATTTAGTTGCATATTTGTCTAAAAAATGATTTAATTGCATATATGTCTACAAAAATGATTCAATTGCATATATGTCTACTGATTTAGTTGCATATCTGTCTACAAAAGTGATTTAATTGCATATCTGTCTACATACAAAAATGATTTAACTGCATGTGTCTACAAAAATCATTTGATTGCATATGTCTATAAAAATGATTTAATTGCATATCTGTCTACAAAAATTATTTAATTGCATGTGTCTACAAAAAGGGTTTAATTGCATATATGTCTACAAAAAGGGTTTATTGTATATATGTCTACAAAAATGGTTTAATTGCTTACATGTCTACAAAAAGGGTTTAATTGCATATGTCTACAAAAAGGGTTTAATTGCATATATATCTACAAAAAGGGTTAACTACATACATGTCTAAAACAATTATTTAATTACATATATGTCTAGACAAAGGGTTTAATTGCATATATGTCTACAAAAATGGTTTAATTGCATATGTCTACAAAAATGATTTAATTGCATATTTATCTACCAAATAAATTTAATTGCATATATGTCTACAAAAAGGGTTTATTTGCATATCTGTATACAATAAGGGTTTAATTGCTTATATGTCTACAAAAAGGGTTTAATTGCATATGTATACAAAAATGGTCTAATTACATATGTCTACAAAAATGGTTTAATTGCATAGATGTCTACAAAAATAGTTTAACTGCATATGTCTACAAAAAGGGTTTAACTGCATGAGTCTACAAAAAGGGTTTAATTGCATATATGTCTACAAAAAGGGTTTAATTGCATATTTGTTTACAAAAAGGGTTTAATTGTATATATGTTTACAAAAAGGGTTTAGCTATATGTCTACAAAAGGGCTTAATTGCATATGTTTTCAAAAAGGGTTGGATTGCATATATGTCTACAAAAATGGTTTAATTGCATATATGTCTACAAAAAAGGTTTAATTGCATATATGTCTACTAAAATTGTTTAATTACATTTGTCTAAAAAAATGATTTAATTGCATATATGTCTACAAAATTGATTTAAATGCATATATGTCTACAAAAAGGGTTTAACTGCATATCTGTCTACAATGATTTAATTGCTTATATGTCTACAAAAAGGGTTTAATTGCATGTCTACAAAAAGGGTCTAATTACATATGTCTACAAAAATGGTTTAATTGCATATATGTCTACAAAAATATTTTAATTGAATATATATCTCTTAAAAGGGTTTAATTGCATATATGTCTACTAAAAGGGTTTAATTGTATATATATCTACAAAAATGGTTTAGCTGCATATGTGTACAAAAGGGTTTAATTGCATGTGTTTTCAAAAAGGGTTTAATTGCATGTATGTCTATTAAAAGGGTTTAATTGCATATATGTCTACAGTTCTAATTTCCTAAAAGAAAGAAAGTTTTCATACCGAGGATCAGTATAGATATATAGATATATACATTGCTTACTTTTTTATAAGGTGCAACAGTGTCTTGACATGACGACTCCTGTGGCGTCATGCATTGAAATTGCACGTGCTGCTTAAGTAAATATTTTAATTGGACGCCTTTTTGTTTAAAAAAAAAATGTTATTTTGCGGTTTGGTTAGGTGGATTGGTGTTTAAATCCTTTCTTTAGATTTTCGGTATATTATGATTTGTACTTAGTAAATGGTCATGTAAGAATAGCTATCATACACGACTTGCCGTGTGCAAAGTTTTCCCGGATCACTCATGAGAAACTATGAACCTTTGTAGTTAAACGATTCCCTTAACTCAAACGTCTGGCGTAGGACCAGATCTAATTAAAACATTGGACACAAATTTTTAATAAGTCGCTGTCGAGACCTTGAATTCTCCATAATGCATAAAACACACAAAACGCTTTATCTCAATAACGACAACATTTAGACCATAACTTTTTCTGCTAAAATTAATAAACATCTGCATTTGTCAACTGTAGATGTGCATATCATACATGTAGCGATAAGATGTTTGTGCCCCAGAGACTTGTCCCCGCCGCCACCTCCAGCACACACTTTATATCAATAAAATACACTCGTAAACCCACTAATCGAAAATGAACCATGTATTTACTTAATACGCTCACTCCTGAATCAGAACTGTATCTATATAATCTGAAGCAGATACCTACTGATAATTTGCGCTTAGGTCGGACCACTGGAACAAGAGGGAGTCACGTGATACTTATCTTCAGAATGAATGTTTCTTCTGACGGCTTGTCGAAGTTTTCAATTGTTCCAGCTTATCTATATTGATATCATATAAGATTTCAAAGTTTGCCAGATGCTTGTCATCTTATTTCCCCTTGCTATCTCTTGATGGGGGTGCACTTTGTGTGTGCTGTCTCACAGAATCAGCACTGATTGCTGATAGTTGTATTAGAAAACATTCTTTTAGACGTAAATGAAGGAGAGGATGTCGCTTTTAAATGTACAATGTTAAATTGTTGTGCCTAACAAATCACTTGGCTGACGTCATCAAAACAGGCAAACTGCACTGGCTATTGGCCAGATATCCGATTTACTACGATGCGTTCCGATATATAACGGCTTTGCCATTCAGGACCGACCTTAGACCGATTTTATCGGGTCCCGCTCTCACAAGGGTCCAGCGTGTTGGTAATTTTTAAAAATATAAATGTAGCGAGAAAGTCATTTTAAAGCGATGGAAGAAAACTTAAAGTTTAATATCATATAAAACTTATTTGGAAGTTTATTTCTTAATGCCGTGCTCACAGAGGACCTCGTGCGTTGCTAAGACCGTTACTGTTGCTATTGTGGGAGTTTGTTGTTGTTTTTGTTTTTTTGTAGCAATGCTACAATGTTGGATGGCGGATAGGCATCATTTATGCAGACTTGAAAGGTTCTGTGCTATGATGCTTTCTATGAAATCGTGTAACCTTTGTTGAATTGAATTTAGAAGTTAAATTTAAAATCTTTCACGATGCGATGCTCTTTATCGTTTTGTTTTTGAGTGGTAGTCTTTTGCAGTTTTTAATTTTTTGTTATAATATTGGCGATCAAATGTGTTCTTGCCATTATGCGGTCCATTCAATTTCGTAACATTCTATTTTGCGGTGTTTGTGCAGAAGTGATTTTTTTTTAAAAATCCCATTTGTTATGGTGGCCATATTTGATAATGGATTGGAACCATATGTGTAAACATGAAAAACTGTTTATGCCATAATAATTTTTGTCGAATTTGGTTTAATTTTACCCAGTGTTTTATATTGTTTTTAGAAAAGTAATTTAAAAGTGCCACATTTGACGGTAGATCAGCTCCATTGGTGCAAATTTCAAAACCTTCTCGCCCGCCTGATTTTGTAAGATTCTAACGGCAGCAATGTTAGATGGCAGATCGGTATCATTTGCATAAAATTGAAAGGCCTTTTGCCAAGTCTCTTTCTATCAGTTAGTCCAGTTCTTCAAAGCGGTTTTGTCAGCTGTTTATAATTATAAAGATTTATATTTGTCATATTTAGCAACGGCGGCCATGTTTGATGCCACGTCGGCGTCATGTACAAATTTCAAAGACCATCATATCATAATGCTCAAAGTCAAATTGAGTTTAAGTTAATCAAGGAATTTTTAAGAGAAAGTTTATAACTGTTGTCTTACGACGGACTACGCACGTCACACTATGCACGCCATACGCAGGGATCATGCCATAAAATCACAGGCAAGTCAAACACCCTCCCCCAAAAAACTGTATCCATGCAACACGGATTTCCATCATACATATAAATTAAATGAAGGGCAGTTTAAAGTCAAATAGAGGCAGTAGTAAAAATATATACTGACCTAGGTCTTATCAGAATTCAGTTACATGAAGTCTTTTCAAAAGTTATTGATCAAAAACGCTACAAATTTGGTGGAACGTGACGGGAACGGACAATCAGTATATACCCCCTCCACAGAAATGGGGATATGCGGTAGGGGGATGATAATAATATTGTTACAGGGAGGGTCGAATACCGAGCAAATCAAACACCCGCGTCAGCTTGGCTTTATGCTCCATTTCTCCCTATTTCCAAACAACCATAAGACTACTGTCGTCTTCTGATGAAAGGTTCTTAAACGTGAAAATACTACATTACTTTTCTCTCATCGCCGAATGAACACACCATCTAATTTTACAATTGTTGAGTTTTATTTTCTCTTGCTTCACATTATATGACTTACTAATAAGCATTTTCTGTTTGGATAATAGTACTTCACAATATGTGAAACCAAACACGACACAAACACTTAATACACCGACATTGCATTATCAACAAACCGTCACTAAAATCTCACAAATAACTCATGCCATAGACTTATAAGACTGATGTCCGTGAAATTGTGAAATCCTTCCAACTGGGAACACAAAGACTTCTTACTGAAAATTTCTTTTGCCAAGGAAAATATTAATCCATTGATTTATTGAATTACTAATTAAATGATTGACTGGTGTTTAACTGCACATCCATACATTAGTACCAGTAACAGTTTTAGTAAGTAGACATGTTACCACAGCTGATCCAGTGGAAACAACAAATATTATTCAGCCCGTAATTCGTTTCACACGCTCTACCTGTGCTTTGGCATTTCAATCCGCACTCGAAACATCAAAACCTTTACAGTCAAGATAGGACTTATGAGTTGGCAGCATTACCTACGAAGAAGTATCCAAGCAAAGGAGAACTTTGTCCAATTTTATTCTTTAAGAAAATAACGTGGCACACTATGCAACTTGTGCTTATGCTGTTCTTTATTTTTCTTAAGATATTTAAAAATTGTTTTTATTAAAAATAAACTTGAAAGGAAAGAAAATTAAAAATAGACAAGTTAGAATAAGTGAATTTAAAACATGGAGAAAATAAAATAAGTGAATTAAAAAATGTTGTTGTCATAGGGTTTAACGCAATTTTTCAGCACAAG
>QKMX01044483.1:0-10271 GCA_003401595.1 Venustaconcha ellipsiformis
GTAGTTAGGTAGGTAGGTCAGGTAGGTAGTAGGTAGGTAGGTACAATTAAATATTAGGTAATGCATAATTACGTATTACACTATGTATATTTACGTAGGCATAAATATTAAAATATCAATAATTGTGTTTCAAAATTTCATGGAGCAATAAAGGTTTGCATGAATGAAAAGACTTAATATTATTTCGACGCTTTTGTCTGTGGAGATTATAAAGCTCAACACTTCAAAAGGAGTTTTTGTGCATTGTTATCTTTCTAGTATATACATGAGTTCCCAGAAATGCAATAACAAAAATTTTAGAAAAACATTTATTGCTAATAATTAAGCCGCCCTTCCATCATACATCATTATTAAACAATAATATTGCAACTTGATATCAGTGCGGAATTCTTACCTGTAGATCAGTAAGAAGGCAATAAATATATAACAGACGTTACTATTCCTCTCTCTAATTACTACGCATTTGCACGTCAGGATATCCTGAATGTTCATTGTAGGAAACTGACCTTCTTGCTGCCATAAAGACTCCCTCAATACAGGATATCCTATGAAAGTCCCGTGAACACAATCCAGTTTGAATTGCCTTGTACCTATTTGGTCGATTACCGATTGGAAAAATATCATCCCAACTCTGATTCCACCTAAACAAAACAATAATCACTAAAATCTATTCTGAAATAATATAAACGAAGACGTAAATACAAAAACTGGACTTTTTACAGTATGCGATCATGATGTACATTCTATTCTAACAAAGAAGAAACAAGATGTTTGATTTTTTTACATGTGTGACCACTTCATCTGAAGGATCCGAATACTGAATATTCATATGAACCTGTAATATCCACGGTCTTAGAATGCCCCGAAACAAAGAACGGTAACTCTGCATTATCTTTCAATGTTTCATTGTTGTGACATATTTATAGTCAAGGATCCCATCAACTTTAGCCATATCTGAATGTATAGGTCAGATTGTCTTGGACAACATGTCTTGCATATTTAGATCTAGATCGGTTGATGGTGTTGAAATTTTTCTCCCACTTGCAGTCAGGCTTCAATTTTTTGCTATATAATGTATGTACATTAGTCTGTTAATAATGAGCTGTCAACTGTGTCCAGATCCTAATAAATCATGTTATTTGAAAGCATCTTCGAAGGACAAACTCACTGTGAAGTTATTGTCATCTTCAAAGGTAAAACTCACTGTGAAGTTATTGTCATAGATACACCGTCATTTCTTGAAAGGCTTAACTGCAAACAACCAAAATATAACCAACAAAAAAAAGTGCTACTGTGTCACATTTCACTTCCGGGGACGCATGAATGCCAAATCACTCACAGCGGACTGTGGCCAAAATACACACAGCTAATCATTAGTATACTTGTACTTTAAAGAATACATATTTACCGTAAATCATTACAAAGAATACCTAAATCTAAGCCAGGATGTACCAATAAAACGAGAGAGGAAACATTCTAAAATGGATGGGAATTTCATTTCTTATTTCTTTTCTAAGATGGCTGGGGAAGATTGTACCATGTATGCAGAAGATATACATTTTTTTCAAATTATTTTAAAAACATAATTTGACATTTAAGAACTATACAACTATGGATGCATTATATGGATAGCTTGACAAAGTACCTTCACTTAATATAATACGAAAAATACAAATGATAAAATGCTTGATAAGGAATTCTGCCAAATCGAAGTTCTTGCTCTCTAAAATTTATTTAATGTTGGAAAACGATGTATATTCTGGCATAGCATATGAAAGTTCAATATGTGCCTATCAAATTAAATGGATACTAGATGAATTACGACTAGCATTTGTATGGCTTGTTTAGTATGGTGTTAATACGATCGTGGAAGAAGTCTATTCGCTTTATGCAATCAAGGAGAAAGTCCTTAGTTGCTTTATTCTATCAATAAGGAAGTCCCTAATCGCTTTATAAACTCATGGAGGAAGTCCCTATTTTCTTTATATAATCATGAAAGAAGCCCCTATTCGCTTTATACAAAAAAAGAGGAAGTCTCTACTCGCTTTATAAACTCATGGAGGAAGTACCTATTCACTATATAAAGTAATAGAGGAAGTCCCTATTCGCTTTATACAACCGTGAAAGAAGTCCCCATTTACACGATCAAAGAGGAAGTCCCTATTTGCTTTTAGTAAGCTAATGTGTTAAAAAATTCTAAGTTGGAACAAAACTTACACAACTTTACAAATGGTAAATTTAGAATACATCTTACCGATTTTAGAACAGTTTCATATAATATTCCTGTAGAATAAGGTTCTTATATAAGCAAATACAGAGTATAGATGTTTGTTTAGTAAGCAATCAGAATACGATCGAAAAATTCTTCTTTGTTTGTCCTTTATACAAAGACACTGCAACCAAATTTAACGTCAGTGTTTCTTTGCTAATTTCTAATTGTTTTGTAAAAATATCAAATTTTGCAAATATATTTAAAGCATAAACAAATTGTCATATTCTGATTATCTGCGGCAGGTAAGAAAACGATAAAGAATCCGGTATATATACCTAACATGACACAGGGATAGATAACAAATTATCTAAACTACCTCATGTGGTCACTGCGATGACTAACATTTCGACCGTTAGGTGCGTTCATAAGTTATCTCTACACTTTGCAGTTAATAAAAGGTTGTGACGGTATTCGTGTACATATTTTTTCGTAAACTCTTCATTTCTATATAAATATTATTAACAGTAATATAACATGATATGACACTAGATGCTTCACAGGATGAAAGCAAAGCACGTGATTTTAAACAATCGCTCTAATAGCATCCCCTTTTGATTTCTAACGAAAGTCATGACTTATTTCCCCTTCAATGACGGAAATGGCCGAGCGTACTCCGACTGAATGTCACATCTATCATTGGTAACATGACAGTCATGTGCACAGTTGTATTTAAGCAATGCTGAGAGGAGGACACAGTTTACTTGTCCTGGATTTTGTAAATAACCTACATGGTAAAGGTAAGCAGTTAAAAATATTATGTTTGGAAATGAATTTTAATATCAGATTAAATTAATAATATCAGATTATATTAGGTAATGATTCGTTCAATCCCTTTGTAATGATTCTTTTAAGTCTATTTGAATAGGTTTACCATGTTACATTTATTCCAAAATTAGGATTTCCATAAATATCCTTTACGACATAAATGCTTTTACTAGGATGGCAGAAGAATCGTCTTAGTACGAATTTCTATCAGGATACCACCATGCTGAATTTGTAATACTTGTCAATTGTTTGAAAGCACCACTGTTAATCAGGCCCATTCTACTTGAAAACTTCATCTAATTTAGAGCTTTATAAGCATGCACTTTTCTGCGGAATATTTCTTTATTGAAGACATTATAATATTTAGTTATGTGAATTATATTTTCCACTGCAAAACATGGATGGGATCTATGATGCTCACTACATTTGTACTTTGTTATCGGATGAGGATATCAACAGTTGCCAAGTTATGACCATATGGCTATGTTCCTGTTTGTTTAAATTGACGCTAGGTTAAATTCCAGTCGCACACAGGACTTTATATTTTCATGCATAGTAATGTAAATTCGATTATGTAAGGAGATCTCATTGGTTTCAAGCTGTGACCGAAGGGCTAATTCCTGCAGGTATAAATGTGTATATACGTGAATATATTATTATAAGGAGATAATCTCAATCAAATTTCGACCATTTTTATACTATTATCGGTTTCTATCTTACTATGTAACATTTTGTTGCAGTATTAGTTGTATCAACGTACTTTTTTTATTCAAGTAACCTACACATCAGTGTCTCTGATTCCACCATTTTAAGTGATCTCATCCAGGTTATTTATGACAGCGACTTTTAACTCGACATTAAAATCTAGGATGTCTGCGTTAGACCTTTTCAGTCTACCAGTTTGATCTTTAAAAATAACCAGCAACTATGACACGACTAGTAAGCACGATGAAAATCGCTTTGGTGACAAACCTGCTCATATCCACATCAGGACTGTATCGTCGGGCTGAGTAACGGCCGTACATGTTGTAAGACATTTCATATTATAATACTGAACATAAGTGTTTGTGGGGTTGGTAATCCCGAAAACGCTTTTATTCCACGCTTTAAGAACCGATTATGGCTGTTTTGTCCACCGTCTGTTGTTAATAATTAACAACATCAACTGGTGGTGCAAGTCCATATTAGTCAAAATACAAATGACGTAGAGGTGACACCACGTATGCAACCTAGTGAGTGCTAAGTCCTGTTGTCGAATTCTGTTCTCAATACCGGTTTCAAGTTTACATTACATCATTGTTGAAAGTCATTGTCCATAAAGATGAAACGAAAATGCTTAATCGATTTTGTCATATCGAGTAAATTAAGACTGGTATTTTGCATGTTGTAGCTTGTAGCTTGTAATCGAAGATCTTTGCCTGACGGTATTCGAAGGTTGTTAACCGATGGCCTCTTCCTTTTGTCTTCGTATACTACCTCTAACAGCTTTTTCAGAGCCGTTTTTTGACGCACTTCAGACAGCCCCTAACGCCGCAGCTTTTGCAACATCTGGATCCGCTGCTGCTAGAACGCTGGAATCGCTGAAAGGAATCGAAATATTCAACCGATCTTTTCAATTTGTGCCGCCTGGATAACTTTAATTTTAAATGTTGCTGTATTTTGCCATATTAGGCTGAGTGAGCTATTTTGTGGTCAACCATGCGTGGATATTTCCAGTCAATTTTGTATAAGAAAATTTCATTGTGAAGCCACGATTGTTTGTTGCGTTTTCTTTTCATATGATCTTCACTAAGGTCAACCTTCACTTCGTGATAGCACATTATCATTTAAATATGTAATAGTCTTAATTTTTAAGAACTTTAGAAAAGCCTATTAATTTTCCACATGTACATCGATTGTTCAGAAACAATTACAGCATAATATCTGCAATTAGCACCAGCGGGAGTTATACGTGTATGAAAATTCATGTTGACACAGTGCTGTCTAAACAACGCGCCCAAATAATTTGATTTGTTGTTTCTGAGTGGTATGATTGCTTCAAATTAGGTGTGGTATTAGGTATGGATAAAGAATCTAGCTCGGTTGCTAAACTTGCACAACAGGTACCATGGTAAATAATATCAATGAAGACGCTGCATGCATGTATTTAATACGCAACAACCGCTCACCGCTCATGTAATTTATAGCTGAGAATTTACCCTTACAAAATAAAAATCTTTAGTTGTTGTTATAACTTATTGCGATCATTTGATTATGCAAGAAGTGGTCACGGCGTCAATCTCACCAATAGTGTTATTCCAAGCAACATGGCAACTACATGACATTTTAGGCTGCTGCAGCTGGAGAAATTACAAAACAAACAATTTTTGAAAAATTTCAAATCACTCGTAGGTATTGTTCCACTTACAATCACCAGGAATCGCCTGTGATAAATTGTTATCAAAACTCAACATCGTGCTGGAATTGATGGCCGATATTGACCAGCATCTTGTATTGAGCACTCACTTTGTGGGATTTCTATGACGTGTGACAGATACGCTCGTGCAACCAAGCCAAACGTGGGCGAACATGGCCCTGATGCTCTTACTTGTTTGAAGTTGATCCAGAATTTGTGGAACATTCGCACAACGATTTCCCACTGAAACAGAAGCTTATTTCCTGGTACGTTGCTGTCCTAGTATAAAACTCGACAGAAGTATACAGAATGTACCAAATTTGTTTCAACAACAAACAAATGTTTGCTTCACGTGAGAAATCTGCAGCTGTTCCTGTGACTGGGATTGCGTATGAAACGGATTCATCGAGTGCGTCGATTTCGACAGAACGCTTAAATGGCATGATATATACAGATGACCACCGATATGAGAACTGCGGCTTGAATTTGAGGAGATGTTTTCAAGCTCATGAATAATGCTGAGTTTGGCTAAACCATGACGAATCTGCTCAAACGAATCTGAGTCGATCTTGTCCATGAATGTGAATAAGATAACCATCGAAGTCTCGTAACTAACGAGACATTCGAATCTCAGAAGATTTTTGAGGGTGGACTTCTAGCCATTCACAATAAAAAAAGTCAAAACTAATGCTGACACAACCAATTTACGTTGGTTCATCCGTGTTTGACTTGTCAGAGCTGCTTTGTACGAGATCTACTATGACAAGATTAAGCCGAGGAAAGGTAACAACTTTAAGATGTTGTACACCGACACTGACTCGGTGTTTATGTACATTACAACCAACGATATATATGTGGACATGGAATAAACATGTTTGGCATATGAATCTGTGATCAGCGAGTGTTCGAAAGATGATATTTTGTTTAGTGACGCCAACAAACAAGGTGTTGGTAAGTTCTAGGATGAGTGCTCGGGTAAAAAGAGCATGTGGGACATCGACCTAAAATGTTTTCAATCATGTTTGGCTCCAAACATCACAACAAAGGCAAAGGTGATCCACAGAGTATTATGCGGAAAGATCACAAACACGATATGTACATGGAATGTATTCGATATTTATCAAATATGAAAAAAATCATTGCATGTGTGCATACCGATGTAATAAGATGAATTTGTTACCACTTGAAAACCAAGCGATGGATACACTCTGGCGGAACTTACACGATTTGTCACCATGCCATTGTGAATCAAATTATAAGCACCGTTGATTTCTTTTCCAACGATGATTAAGCACCTGCATTTGACGATTTGGATGCAAACAAAAACAATTTGTAGTGTCTGACGATGTGATGCTTTGGTACCAACTCAATAGTGCGGAAATATTTTCACGCAGTTGATAAAAAATACTGACTTGATTTATTTAATTCAACGATGCGTGCCAGATGGATCAATGACAACCACAGCACTAATATTTCTTGGTTTTGACGAGCATCGTCTTGCAAATATTTAAAAAAATATGTAATTGTAATTGCTTACTTCTTACCGCTTTTGTATAAAACTAAGTCAAACTGACGAAGCTACCATTTTACATTTGTGGCAAAATATGGTATCCAGTAGATATTATTTTACGCCGCTGATTGTCTCACACGCATAGTAATATGCCAGAAAAATATCATGAATAACCATTCCCATGAAAAAGACCCACCATAGTTAGTTTAGTCAAGCATGCAAAACTTTGAATTGAACACGTGCTATTAGATCGAGGCAGTGGGCTTCAGCGTACGCATCTCAGAGATTCATTCTTCACTGAAGACATTATAATACTTTGTTCATTAGGTGAAGTATAATATTTTTCAGTTAAAAAAAAAGACAACAATCCCATGTCAATGTGAATACGTACCTCTTTTGCTATCTTTGAGGTATTGTATTCTACTACGTGAGGTTGGATATTTTTCATAACACATCGAATATTTCATATGTCTATCTAAGAGAAATTATTTCTATGTACAATAAATTTGTTGCGACCAAAACTATGGTCATATTAGCGAGATCTATAGTACGAAAAGATCGTTCTTAGTATTATATGAAACAAACTATGAGGAAAATTTGCAGCGGTAGCCAGTTTCGGTGGGAGACTCTTTACAGAATATGTAGCCATTCTGACGAGAAAGCCTATTAAAACAATATCCAGTTTATAAAAGATTAATACATATCTGTTTTAACATATTTACACATACTTGTTCGTCTATATGTCCTAAACTGCCACACACCCAATGTTAATATGTGTTGTTATAAATGCAATAAAGATGACCTTGATTGTTTTCTGTCCTTCCATATATGTAGCTAAAAATAATCAAGTATTCAGATTTGAAAGATACTTTTGTAATACCTTATTCTACATCTAACTGTAATATCCTTATTGTACAATCAAGAACTCGAAATCGGATCTTCATTTGATCCAAAAGATCATTGTATCGAAATTACGTCTGTAAAGATTTGTATTATTACGAATATGCTTATTATAGACACGAAGCTATATCGGTTAGATTAATTCCTAAATATTGGTCGATATAAATGTTTGTTAGAGTCAAAGATGTGAAAAGTCAGATCTTAAGAATATCTTGAGGAGTTTTATGTCTTTTGGAGCGAACAATGTTAACTAAAATATCTCAAAAAGAGACACCAAGTACTCAAGAGAAATACCAAGTGCTCAAGAGAGACATCAAGTACTCAAGAAAGATACAAAGTACTACAGAAAATAGTGGAAAGTAAATCATAAGGTTTAGTAAGCATTTGACAAGACAACGACTACTTGGAAAATGATTGACGTTTTAAGTTTAGACTAAAAAAATAGCCGTCTAAATGCAATATTAGGGAGATAGTAATAAATGTTATGAAATTTCCTCAGATGTTTCGTGTGTTTGTATTGGTGAGTCTCGTGGCTCTGAGTGTTGCTGGACCAATCAATCTCGAGCTTAACAGCGAATGGGAACTCTTCAAGTCCACGTACAACAAGAACTATGCCCAAGAACAAGAACTTCTGAGGTAAGAAAAGGGTAAATTTGGAATTAATATCCAGTCTTGAAATTATAACTTCCTTATTACATTTTCAAGGAATGGTATATAGTTATTGATGTCGTCATTACTTAAACGTATGTAAGTAACGTCAACAAGTTATTAATTTTTCCAAGTTACCAAGTGCAAATTTAGGAAACACAGCATTGTTAATTAAATCCCAAATAATTTCAAATGACCTTTCGCAAGACCAAAAGTATAGAATGTTCCCAATGAATTCCTATAAATCTTGAATATCCTGGTGATCCACATTAATGTAATCCAGAATGCCTTTGAATGGGTTAAAATTTAGTGATATGTATAAACCCAGGTCTTGAAAGGGCTACTTAAATTAATAATTCCTATCGAATTATGTTATCACAATTGCAAACTCTGATCTTAGATTCCACAAAACTTAACCAATGGAGCAAGTTAATTTTCTGGAATTCCTCTGATTTCGTTTCTAACTGTAAACTCTATCAAATTCCTTTTAGAGTATACGGAAATCAAACACCATATGTTTAAGTTTTATATACAACTTACAATCATGGATACAGTTAGCTATGTCAACATATTGTGTGTTTTGCAAATGAAAGTGCAATCTAAAATCAGGTGCAAAAGTTAAGCACACACTACAGCTAAGCAATCGTTAAAAGTGGTTTGGAATAGGTAACAAGTTTCATTGGTGGTGGAGCTGGTATTGTTTTACTTAAAGCAACTTTTGAGGGTTATATTGTACCAATGCAAGTAGAGTTAAGTGCATTGCCCATGAGATCCAAGACGGAAACACTTTATTTGAAAGCCAAATCTTAAGTTTAGTCCACGATCATGTCCATACGGATTTGAGTAATTTGGTTAGGAATTCAAAATGCTTCAGGGTGTTTTTTAACATTAAAATCTGCCTTTTGTTTCAGACGCATCAACTGGGAGAAAAACCTGAAGCACATACAACAACACAACATAGAAGCGGATCGTGGCGTGCACAGTTTCTGGCTCGGAATGAACGAATATGCTGATATGGTATTTTCATTTTTTTTTTCTCCAAAAGGAAGACACCATAAAAATGATTTAATTTTGTAAAGTCAGCTTCATGTGTTAAATTGTCTTAAAGATTACGAATTTGTGTAAATTTTAAGGTACCATTAACAGTGTCAAGTATCGGCTAATCTTGTCACTTGCCTCAAGATCGATTTTCCTATTGTACATTTTACATGCACGACACCAGTCATTTCTGGCACCTCGTTTCACTCTCCATCCTCATAGTCAAGCTGTTTTTGTTATTTTAAGAAATATGTTGCTGATAATTTTGCAGGAGTTGTTAGCAAATTTTGCTGAACTTTCATTATTTCTTCTGATGCCAATTATCTTTTTACCTTTAGGAATTATTTTTTTTACTATTATTAGTATTATTATTAGTAGTAGCATTAGTACTAGTAGCAGCAGGAGAAGAAGAGCAGGAAGAATAAATCAAAGCATATTATTAATACATAAAAATACATTGTCAATTTTCAATTTTATTATTATTATTATTATTATTATTATTATTAAGACACTCAACGAGTTCGTCAGTAAAATGAACGGATACAAAATGAATGCAACCAAGCCGTTTCAATGTGGAAAGTTCATGGCCCCAAGTCATGTTACGTTATCTGACCTTCCCACAACAGTTGATTGGAGAAAAGAGGGATACGTCACTGGAGTTAAAAACCAGGTAAATACATATTATTTTGCTGTATATTAAAGCAGTCTCTCTATCTCTCTCTCTCTCTCTCTCTCTCTCTCTC
>QKMX01044488.1:356-16121 GCA_003401595.1 Venustaconcha ellipsiformis
CTAAGCAAGATCATTTATCACTAGACTAAGCAAAATCATTTATCACTAGACTAAACCAGATCATTCAACACTAGACTAAGCAAGATCATTTATCACAAGACTAAGAAAGATCATTTAGCATGAGACTAAGCAAGATCATTTAGCATGAGACTAAGCAAGATCATTTATCACTAGACTAAGCAAGAACATTTAGCACTAGACTAAGCAAAGTCACGACGGCGAATGCATCAAGGGTGGAAAGTAAATGCGACAAAAAAGAATAGCATAAACCTGTTTAACAAGGTTTAGGGAAATATGCTCCTGCTATTGTGTTAACTCTTTATAACAAACACTATAACTTTGGATCAGATGGTGGTATATACTGTAGAATGATGCAAGCTAATGAAAGTAACTCTCTGAGAAAGACGACCCGAACGTTTAGACTACATTCTTTCCGCAAGATTGTAAAATATTAGTATATGAGAGATACCCAGACTATTTTATAGTATTAGAAAAGACGAACTATTTATCTTTATTACATAAAAATAAATGGAAATATATTTAATGAAGTGTCAAAAATGAACTGTTCTGGAGAAATCAAGAAAATAAATAAATTAGAATAATAATATATTTTAGAAGAGAAGAGAACAAAAATATCTGACGGTAGATAGTTATAGTTAAATTTATACCGCACAGTGGATGAATTCTGAAGTGTTATTTCAATCTATATCGAAAAAATAAAACTTTTCATGCATCCACTTTTAGGGCATTTAAAAAGATTGTATGTGTTCGAATTGGCATGTAAAGATATTATAGTCAATATATGTATTTATTATGAAAATAAAAGTCATCATCGATTGTTGAGTGTTTGTGTTTATATTTATCTGTGTGTGAATGTACCTATGCATATTTCTAATTTTCGATGCTTAAGTCATAAAACTGGATATTGAGGCATGTATATATGAAGGTAACATTGCCTCGATGTGTTGTTTTTTAATTATATATTTCTGCAATAATTGCGAATTAATTCATGACGGACACTATACATGTTTGGTTTTAAATTTACGAAGAGATTCAAGAAAAAAGCAGCAGAAGAGGGACGACCGACCCCAAAAGGTGTCATCGACTTTTGGGGTTATCCCCACCCCACCCCCCAATAAAGAGCCCCGTTTTTGTAATCTGACATAACAATATAAAAAAAATAATCAAATGTTGAATTTGGGACAATGTTCCCTTGTCAAATATGCCCATTCTATCAGAATGGGGGACCTCAAACAAGTGCCGAAGACTTTGGGGGACTCCCCCATCAAGGCCCCATTTTGCAATACGGGGACTAAAACAAATATATATATTTTAACCAAAAAATGTTGACTCATTAACTATCCAAAGGCCAACCCGCAGCTTGTACGTAAAAGTGGGTAATTGTTTATGAAAGCGACCATAAAATACGCTTTGACCTTTATGGGGACCCCTCCCCATTTAATATCCCAATGGGAGAATGTTGATTTTACCTGTGGTAATGTTGATATATTAATATAAAGCTAGCAAAAGTAATGACTGAAACCAGGCTATTCGACGTTGAATATCTGTTGAATGACTCTTTTTACATGTTACGTGAAAAAAACCTGGTGAATCTCAAAGTTTTGATTTTCCAGGCTGATTTTCAATTTTGTAACCAAGCACACACACCTCCTAAGTGAACCCCAGGTGCTATAAAATGAACACAATAGGGTTCGAAGGGGTTAAGATTTACAATTCAATTAGTTTTCGTCTTTTTTCAATGCATAGCAGGCAATCCTCCACCCCCAGCCCTCCTTTAATGATTTTTTTTTTGAATGACGACAATATGTCAGTCGCGCTCTGGGATCAAACACATGAGGTAACTTTCCACAGGTCGATCGAAAGATTCGCACCAACCACTCTGCCATTGTCTTCATTAATAATATACGGTGAAAATAATTTACATGAACTAAATAAGCGGTGCTGTTCATAGTGAATCGCAAAGAATGTAATCAGCACATTCGTACTGATGACTCGACAGATCAAAAGTTTGTGTACACGCATTTAACATAGAATTTATTCAGTATCTGAGCCTGCCTATTCTATGATCATAACATGAAATAATTTTTCCCGAGCCCGGGAAACCACACTTACTATTATTAGCGATCAATTTATCACGGGTGTTTTTTGTGGCATGACAAGTCGCTTGGGGGAAATGTTTAAATGTAAGTTCAATATGAATTTCGGCAATTTGCTGAGGCTGAAATATACATTAAGTTACTGGATATAAGGGGATTTTAGTTTTTGGTTAAATAACATTCACTACGTTGAGTTATTTACGCAATTTAAGACAGGTTGTACTGAATTTGGATGAGTATGGAAAATTCCTTTAATTCTTCTGTTTTTAGAATTAGTTGCTCTAATTGGTCGTGATATTTTTATGTATTTACCTGTCTTTCTATATGTTGTACATTGGCTCTGTGTGACAGCAAGTCAATTTTCAAGACTATTGTCTTGTTTGTTAGAGCTAACATTATCAATCACGAAACCATCTTCAAAACGATCATTGAAAGATTAGTAAATAAAAATCGATGAGCGAGATACATTCTCCCTCCAAGGAATTCTATTTCTTATCACAAAGTATTATTGACTTTATCAATTATTTTTTTAGACGACAGTTTCTGAAGATCCTAGCTCTGCTTGGTTGATAATTAACGCATACTGGATGCTTCAGAAATTCATCAGGATCAATATTTTTTCAGCTTGCTTCATTTTTAAAATTTCTCCATCTCTAACTAATATAACACTATTTTACAGCTGAAGATATCTTTCGGGATAATCTGTTACCTCTGTTATTCTGATATCATAAGGACCGTTGATTATCTCGTAATATCGTTTAAACGCTCTATATTTTCCGACACAATAAACACATAATTCCCCATCGCCACGTTTCAGACATAGTTGTGATCCAGTACTGCCACGGCGAACACTGGCCATGTGATGACCACAGTGCTCGCCACAACAATTTTTTCTATAATGTAGGACTGATCCAATCATGAGCCATCAACAACTATTTTTTTCCTCCTATTATAATATAATATTTGGAGAAAGCTTAATTAAAAAAAATTACTTCCCTAATTATATAGCCATGACTAATTCTACTGTTGCAAAGCAGCTAATGGAACAGTATTTTAGTTTATTTGGTCTAAAACCTGCTTTACCAAGGTAGAAAATTGCACAACAAATTTACGAATTCGGATTAACGAATTATTAACCGCCAGGAAAATTGAGAGATTATCGGCAGTCGAACCAGAAAACGGTAGATATAAGTTTCTTGAAAAAGAACAAAAAAGATTAGCGATTATTGTCCACAACATACTACTAGATCTGACTTCGAAAGATTACCGGGTGACATAAAACGTCGACGATTTGAGCTGCAGCTGCAGGAATTTATCAAAATATTCAAAAGTGAGTTTGCGCAAGAATGTGCAGCTCATGCCTTTATAACGTTTCGGATAAACGGCTACAATATTTTTGTTGAACCTAAAATGAATGACAAACAAGCAGCTACGATTAATAATAATTTCATAGACGACAAACGATATCTCTTCAGAATAAAATTTGTTGTCGAACATGTCAGCTAAGATGACTGACCTTGAATTATTCGTGATAAACTCGTCCCTTTTAAGAAATCACGGCGACATAACAGCGTCGCCAGCGTGGACATAAACTCCAAACCAGACGAGTTTACTGGAATAGACAAACCATACTGTAATAAAGCTTATCAAAGTCCGCGGAGGACAAACCTGTCAGAGAACAGTTTATTAATTCGAGACGTTGTAAAAGAATAGCAGAATCATAGATAAACAAACAGAATAATGGGAATATTCTCTTATCAACGGAGCTAAATTAAATAACATAGCTCCCCCCCTCTCTCTCTCTCTCTCTCTATTGGTATTCTCAAAGGGGCCGAGGAAGACAAGTTTTGCGGTCTCATCGACAATGAAAGCGCACGTGACTCCGGAGTCCAAATTCAGATGCACTTAGGCGGATGCAAGTGAGGTATGGGATAGAAGTGGTTTGGTGTGCCTGGAACTCAGCTGTCTATTTGATATGAGCCGTAAGTGTGCCTTTGTACCTCTTGCGAGGATGGCCTTGGGTTTGGTTTCCCTGGGCTAGCTCGCCAAAGAACAGCCGTTTTGGGATTCAATTTTGATCCATGCCAACATGGCCAGTACAAGGATGCTAGGTTTGTTATTAGTTTGGCTCCGACGCTTGTTGTGCTGGCTCTATCAAGGACATCCTGGTTGTGGATTCGGTCCTGTCACTTGATCCGCGTGATGGATCTTCTTGAGCGTTGGTGGAATTGTTCCAACTGACAGATGTGCTTTCGGTAGACAGTCAACATTTCACAGCCATACAAGAGAGACATGAAGAGAATTGCATTGTACACCTTCATCTTTGTTGACAGGCGTATGTCCTTGTGTTGCAAGACCTTGGTTGGAAAACGTACGAGTGCTTAACTGGCTTTTCGGATCATCGCAGTTCTCTTTTTCCAAGGAGTCATCACTCGATAATATGCTGCCTAAATATTTGAAGCTGTCCACATTCGTCAGTTGGGAATCGCCAATGGTGATGCAGGTTGTGCAGGGACAGTATTTGGAGCAATGCTGGAAGAGGACTTATGTCTTTCCTAGGCTGGATGTGATTCCAATCATATTGGTGGCTTCAAAGAAACTGTCCACAATTGTCTACAGGTAAGTGTTGATAGAAAATGAGGGCTCAGTCATCTGCAAAGAGTGCTTCAGTGATGAATCTTTCTAGCCTCTTGGTTTTTGGAGCTAGGCGACGAAGATTCGAGACTGGTCCATCCAGGCAATATCTGAAATATATAGAAAACCAATATATAGAAAACCAAGGTCAAGGTCACGGATGGTGTGGAGCAGTATCTGCGTGAAGAGGAGGTTGCAGGAGATTTAAGGGAACAGCCTTTGCACAGAGACAGCCTCAATTTTTCGTCCTTGGTAGTTTGGATGCAGTGGTATGAAGATTAATCGCTGCTGGGGACTACTTCGGCTGCATTGGATTGCCATGACGTCTTCAGTGCCTTCTCATGTCCTGACTCTCCACAAAGCGTTTGCATATTCGCCTTCGTGGCCGTTGGATCACACAATTGATCTCCTCCGTCCAGTCTGTCGAAGCTGGCTTTCCATGCAAGGGTAGGCAAGCTCTTAAGTCACCGTGGGTTTGAGATCCGTAGGCTTCCTTCAACCTGGTTTCGTCGGCCAGTCGAAGCCGTTGCGTAAAATCTCATCGCGGCTGGGCTTCAAAATTGTTATTACGATGTATGTCCTCGCCGATCTGTACGACATTATCACGTAAGTTACAGTCCGTGATATAAAGGATTTTGGAGTCCAAACTCCAAAATCCTTTATATCACGGACTGTGACTTCTGTGATAATGTCGTACAGATCGGCGAGGACAGTTTGGTTACCGCACGATAATAAAGATATGAGCATAAAAGTTGTCGGCAAGTAACGTTCTGTGCATCATCTGAAAACAGACAACGCTGTAAAATATTAATATTGGATCTGGAAGAACTAGATTTTATGATCGCAGAAACGCGAGATGTTTGATATTCGCGGTAGCGTGTGTGTTTACAAGATGACACAAATATTATCACGGTTGTTAGCTACTACAATGGTGATTTGCCACATTTCACTCATTTGAGATCTTCAATGATCGCACATTCGTAAAAAACTATGTCATCGATGATAAACCGGTTTTACGGCGGATGCTGTTAGAGTCGTTACGGATTCTTTTAATACAAGTCGATCGAAAATGAATCTTGTTTAACCATTTATTGACACAGCTACGCTATATAAGACAATTTTGGCTGTCTTAGACAATACATGTTGGGAATAAAACGGGAACAAATACGTATTTATTCCGAATTAACCCATGTTAAACCTCTTGCGATATATTGTCGACACGAAAACTTATCAGAACTATTATTGTCTCAGTCAGTAAATGATCCAATCACCAGATATAGCACAGTCTATCTTAATGGTCCGTTTCGTCCTGGTAAAACAATATGTGCGACAGAATTTTTAGAATCTTGGATATGATTGTATTGACTCTAACTCACCGTCTTGCCAGAGAGACGAAATCGCATAGAGTTAAGTTTTAAACATATCAGAGCTGTTTTCGATGGCGAGTTAATGCGTGGATCCCCGAGCGGATGGTACAAAGACAAAAAATAAATGTCGCGAATAATTATTTGGGACTAAATATGCAATGAATACAGCGATATTTTTAAAGTGTTTCTCGACTGAGTGTCAAGAAAAACAAAGGCAATTATCTCGTGCTGCGATCGGGACAACCTCCGCCCTTTACAAGAGAAAAACCGCATGAATGCTAAAAATTACTTTGACTACTGCAAAAAAGTGTTCTATTACCATCGATTGCTAGATGAAACATTGCGAAAGTTGAAATCGCTAATCAGATTACTGCCTAACAATATTCAGAGTGAAATAATGCATAGGTTAATTCCAGAGACACATGTGTTTAATTTCTGGAACGCATGTCTACCTAATGATCTGATAGTTGTATCACTAAAAAGTAACATCCGTGATTGACTTCAGCGTAAATTATCTAAGCTTCAACGAGGAAAGTTTCCAACGTTGCTAGTTCTGCTATGTTATCGCTCTGCAGATACAAATAATCTAGTAAATATTCCAGAACGGATACACAATAGCGACTGATTCTCAATGACATCGTCTCGGTTATAATAGTAGCTATACATTAGCCGCTGTCGGTTGAGGATACGGGTCATTAGTAATTGCAACCGCATCAGGGACGCTTGCCACATACGTGCCTCATCATCGATAATGATGAGATACGTATTGTTATGCGATAACAATTTATTCGTTGCAGGGGATAACAATCACAAACACTACAATATCAGGATTTTCGATGATCGCATAAAATGGCCAAATTTAGTATATTTGGGCGGTATCGACAGTTCCAAAAATATCTCAACTGCGTAGAATTGTATGTGGAGGCGAATGATAGTCCCTGACACGCTAAAGGTTATGCGAAGCAATACAAAAGAATAACAGTGGTAGTTTCATCTTGAGATTGAATTGATGCTGCCGCTGACGCAAACACAAAATAATCTCTGCACCTGCTTTAACACAATAATGCTGTTGCAATATTTTCCCAATTACGTACGACAATTTACCGTGGGCAGAATCGATAGTATTCTCAGTCATACACCTCTTGAATTTAACAGACATCGAAGAGCTTCGCTTCTCCAAGCAAGCTTTGCTCTTCCGAGCAAGTTACTCCGCCCTAGCGTCCTGAGGCTGTGCCTATGCGATGAGAATCCAACTAGGTGGTAACTGGGTATCTTCAGGAATTATCTGTAATTGTTCACGGACATATCATCTTTACGGAGCTGCTGCATCTAGTATGTAGATTGGTGGCTCCGCAGTAGGTCTTTCCACGCCGAAAATTATATTTGTGGTTCCACTCCAGATGAGATCAGTTGATCTTGCTGCGCCGCCCTCAAGTTCGCCAGGTTCATATAGATACCTGTTTCGTTGCTGCACAGCCCTGGTCATTGTAATTGATTTCCTGGCGATTTTCGTAGTGGTGTCTTTTATTGCGATTTCGTCGCGGAGTTTCATGTTTATCCATAACAACTCCACTCGTGACATGGCTGCTTGATACGGTTATCACGTGAGTTAGTTTCGCAACCCATTCACGAGATCTGTCCTTGTTCAGCAATTACTGCGTGTATTGATGCCCAAAAAGTAACTGTGCAAGTGTTTGATTAAATCGTTTTAACGATTGGCTGAAGACCATGTAAAGTGGTGTTTCCACGTCTGACGTTAAGGTTATGCTGTTGATTCGACGTTATTACTGCACCGAGAAATACGTTACTAGAATCAACCTGTAGCAACTGTAGCCAAACGAAACTACCACGGGAAAAAATTGTTCAAACTCGTCTGCGATTTCAGTCGCTGTTTTAGTCGTTAGCGGCTCCGCTTCTTTATAACTGCTTGCAACTTCTATGACAGTCAGTGCGCATTTTTATGTGCCCTGTTTGCGTGATGTGCCAATGACGTCATGTTGTAAAATACAATACATCTGTCTGATCAACTTCGCTGGGCGTGCTGACATCAAACGGCCCATGCTGAATCGTTTTGGGACGTAGTAGATAAATGTGCTATATTGCATGCCGTAACTACCAATCTGTGACAGTGGCACGTTTGAAACCTGATGAACCGCAAGGATGCTAATAGCCGCTGTACCTCTCCAATATCTTCTTGGACTATAATAAATCGACTCCCTTATGTAATTATCGGCATTTCATTACCCAGCATGGGAGGGGACTTTGCCACTACCGCTAGTTTATCACTCGTTGCCGATCTTATCAACCAATTCGCGAGTGATCTCGTACCTTTTATTTTTTATCGACTTAACCTTCTCAATCAACTTAACGTCTGCGATATGTCGTTCTTGCAAATCTTTGATTTTATACGCGACATCATGAGTATGGGACGCATGATGAATCGCATTTATTGGAAATTCACCTGGATTTGGTAGGTTTTTAACGTAACGTCTAATATCCGGTCGGAGATTAGGACCACAAAAATTGTATCCTGGAAGATGTTGTCCCCGGGTGTTTCAACCATGGCGTTCCTGATAATTTTCCGAGTAATGCAGAAATATCACCGCAGCGACCGTATCGCCAACAATGCTCGCATTGCTGCTCACAAACTTGTATTTTATGCCACATTTTGCACACTTACTTGTGAGTGCCTGCCTATTATTTTTCTTCGTTATTGCGCTCATCCCATTTGTATATGTGACTGTCTTGCATCTAACACAATATTAATGCATGATTATAGATAATACTATATTTGTTCTATAAGAACGTCTTTACTTTTCGGTTGCACATGAAAAAGCACCGGTCAATAATCATCCAGTGTTGTCAAATTCTATTCGAGCTATTATAATTTGTCCGTCCTGTGTTGGTAAGATTCAATTGCTTCTCAACTGATAATGTGGTGGCCCCTTAAACTGGACAAACTTTCTTATTAGCACCATCCGCAAATGACTAACAATGCTACGATATTCTTCAGGAATTCAGTGAATCTGCGGATAGTCTGGCAAACATCGATGCTATTGAGATTATCAATGACATCTATGATGCACCATTTGTCGAGGATCTTGATGGAGATATCAACAATCTAGAAGTTTTCGATGATGTCATGCTTGATGAACAAACAAATACAGCCAGAATATTTTCACGAGGCGGGTATAAAAGCACATATATCATTTACGTAAAACAGCGGTACACACGGGTCTCCAAAGTGATCAGAGTTAACAACATAATTTGGTTAATTTTTAAGGTGCTGACAAACATACGCTGCCAAATATTCGTCAGACCTGGTGTCCCAAATCTTATTTGAACATGCATAGAAAGCCCCATATGGAGTCATCACAATCAGTTTACACGATCCAGCAACAAGTTATCGAATTGGTTTCGATAAAATATAATATTGAAGAAATACATGTATTGTGTAATGAACCAAGAAAATTTTAACGAGATTATCTCAGATAGAAGGCAGATACACACTAGCGGTTGAATATAGATTTATCGAATTACTCCTGCCGAAATGGAATCGTCATTTATAGATTTACATGAACAGCATGAGATATATAAATTTGTTCCACTGGCAAGTGCCACTGAGAAACTATGATCAGAGCTATCTTGACAATATAAATCTCGTGCGGCTGTAAATGCGCGTGCGAGACAGATAAAAATTTTGTGTTGTATTTCCATTAGGATTCCAGAATCGGCCAAAGTGGAATAGCAATGCCACAGGTACCCAAGCAAATTAACGACAAAACAAAAGAATATGTGATATTTTTGTCGTTAATATTTTTTTGTCATGGTGGGGTATACAGGATGGGCCATTCATGGTCTATCACGCACATACAAACTAACAGTCATTTATTTACCTCGTGTCTCCAATAAATTACAGTCTTGGTCGCTTAGACGAAAACATATTCGTGACAGCGATGGACTATGACATTGCACATAATCAGGATTCGCACCTACACAATCAAAGACTCGATGAGACTTCGAGACAAATGTTGAAAAGTACATATCTTGACTGGGCATACCCTTGGGATGCAAGCCTAGACGCGGTACATCTACTTTCGACTGCGTTACAGACCCTTGGGATGAAAGCCCAGACGCGGTATATATACTTTCGACTGCGTCACATACCTTTGGGATGCAAGCCCAGACACGGTACAGCTACTTTCGACTGCGTCACAGACCCTTGGGATGCACGCCCAGACGCGGTACAGCTACTTTCGACTGCGTCGCGAACTAGATTTACAAAACTTATCGACGTGATATTGACATTGTCTGACAATACATGACGACCGTCACACGTTGAATCATATTCAGAATATTTTCGGGACTTTTTTTTCTCATTTCGCATATATCTTCGAAAAATATTCTTCAGCTATGTCATTCAGAACCTCCTGCATTGTATCATAATCCAATTCGAGTAGTTTGAACGTTAGAAGCTGTTCATCAGTGATCATAAAATGATTAGGAAATTAGATTTAGTATTTTATGCCGTTAGCACTCATCTTGTCACCCTTGTGAATGACTGTACCTATTATGGGTGTTTAAACGAGTTTTGCATCAGATTTCACCCGGTTCAGATACTGAACTAACACAACGATCTTATGTTTAAGATCATCAGTTGGGTATTCAAGTGTATATTTTTCCATCAGATCCCTTAGATTTATTTAATTCTATATTCCTTGACTAATGAATCGATTAATAACCAAGTATGGTTATTTGATGAATGCCCCACTCTAAAAAGTCTTAAATCCCCCAGAATTATATCATCCTAGAACCGTACAATGTATTTGTAACCATCTGGTCTTTTCTCTATTTTCCGGTAGAGAGGGTATACATTAACATACCATTAAAAATATTCAGTAATCAGCTGAAATCTTATAAATACTTATTTGTCTCAAAAATAATCCCAAATTCGTTGCGGTGGTCGTTCCGCATGAATTGGTGCTTTTAGCGGATATATTAGCAAGATTTTGATCGAAGATTTATATATGTCGACAGTGTAATTAGGTGTTGGCTCGTGTACTTTGATAACGATCTTTGATTTATTACATTATAGATTTAATTCTATGATAAAGTTCATCATTTATTTTTTCAATTTGATATGATTCTGTCGGTGAGCTGACCACTTCCCAGACGTGGGCCGTTGTAACGCTGTAGTTTTGCAAGAAAGCAGCGAATTGCTAGAGTCTAATCCACGAAATGAGTTTTCCCCGATATTTGGCGAAAAATAATAAGGCCGTAATTGTGCCAATGCGATTTCAAGTGACCGACCAACAGGAGCCATAATCAGAGTTGGAAAAGCAATATCAAATGCCGGCCGCATTGACATTGCTGATATCATCGTGGTCGTCGGCGGTGTTGTGTTTGCAATGTTCTACTCCATTCGTGTAGTTATTTCTGCTGACATTATTATCCATGCGCTGGATTCTAAATGAGGCGTTGCCCACGTTGACAATGGTATGTTTGCGATCTTGTAACACCAATAATAAATATCTCTGATTGCAGCACATTTATCAGATATTGCACCGTCGTTTAACCCTGCTGTAAGTATCGATTATATATTTATACACACATATGTCGCCGCGTACGCTATATATGCGTACTCATATAAGGTTTTACCAGCACATTTATATACTATCAACAGCGACAAACACAGCAACAGCGATTTCAACCAGGGACGGTATCACATGTGTCGCTGATAACGTAACGATTAACGCGTTATTTCAGCGACCAGCGAGGAGACCACGAGTGCAACATTTTCGATGACATTGATTCGGCTGCGATATTTATTTTTTGTTTTATCATGTGCTTTTCGATGATTTCTTTCAGAGATGTCTTCCATGCACACGCTTGATTATACAGAAATAATTGTGTGGGATCTATTATGGTATGTATAAAATTACCAATTGATACCACGTTTTGCGGCTAAGTTTATCTATTGGTACCAGTATGAATGTTTCCTCGGTATTTTGATTTGACACGACTGAGACAGTTCCAGGAAATCTAGCAGTGGAATTACGCCAGGCATATGTCGTAAATATCCTAAACCACGCAGTACTAAACACGGAGAGCATGTTCACCTCGGTGACATCAGCAGTATGTTTATTTAAGTTGTTTTGTTGTGGAAATTTTGCTGATTCCGACGGTACTGTGTATACCACGTTAAAGAGCAAAGTCGTATGAAAAACTCACCGATGTCAGCGAGTCGTATGCAAATTTCAGCGAAACTAACGTAAATAACATTAGGAGCTATAAAGCCTCATTAAAGATTTTATTTCATGATTTTGCGAAATCTCAGACTAGGTTACGTCATTGTTATATTCTCCTCTGAATATAGCCATTAGTTCGTTGATTATTGTTAACAATTTCCTCGTTGTCCACGTATTTCTTAGTTGCAGCGTCATTGTCCGATTCTGGTTACTTCAAATTAACAATACTATCTCTACCCATGTTGAGTTTATCAGTTTATTGTATCGCCGGATTTAGCAATACGTCTGCTGTGGATGAAAACGTCTCTATAGTTTTTTATGTTTAAATGTCGAGCAGGATCTAATAAACCAAAATTCGACATGAAGAGCCTTAACGTTGTGTCCCCAGAAGTCTAAGACAATGACCATATCTGGTCATCTTAAACCGTGTCCCATTTATGAGTTCTTTCAGACGCGTCCTGTTGCATTTTTTCTGCGCCATGCTGGCAGCTGTTCAAACGGAACCTAGTTAGCTGTCTTAGCAATAGCTGTAGCTGCAGCCGCATTCAACATTGGCATCTCCACTTGCAGAAGAATGATACCGCCGGTCTTTGCTGTGTCACTGATAGCATTTGCAGAAATATCAAGTCGCAGGTCATTGTTTTATTTCATTGTATCACTGTAGTGTTTGAGCTGACGTTCAGTCAGCGATAATAAATTAGGGCCTTGCAAAGCCGCTGATTTCAGAGACCTTTTAGCACCAGGATTCTTCTTTGACGCCGATTGCATCTTAGTAATTTAACCGTGTGTTCAAGTGACATTGACGTGTTGGCATGACATTATAAAATTATGAATGATCTAATTACATTTTTGGAAAACACCTTCATGTTTGGAAAACAAATACATGTTTGGGAAACACGTGTTTTCCAAATCGCATCAATGACTCATTCTTCGACCAACTCCTTCTAGCAACATTATAGTGTCTGATAGTATAACAGCGATTCCTTTTTAACTATCAATTGGTGATCGGGCTCTACTATATCGGAAGTGTTCGTCGACGACTGATTGCCTAAACATATCTAGGTGTTTCAACGATAAATAGTAGATTGGAAACAGTGTTGATAAATCCCTTTGAGATATCCGCAAAGCAGAATCAACAGTCTGATCACACCCCATAAATATCACTAAATAATAATACGCACGTGCATCATGATTATTTTCAAAATTCATCAGCACTTCTGAAGCTTCACTAACCCCAAGTGGCTTAAATACATATGATTGTGTCTTTGATAATTCTGTCGTCAGACATCCTTAAAGCTACAAATACACGTCGGATTGAAGAAACTTATTGTTGTGATGTAATCTGATATGCAAATGTACCAACAGATGTACGTATAATCGAGTCTGTGGTCATAAACAACCATGGCAAGGTTTATTTGTCTCTGCTTTCCATGAAAAAGAGCAGCCGTTGTTCTTCAACGAGTGATGTCATTGGTGGAATCCACAACGATAGTTTTGTCAGCGTCACATTTCCATGAAGCTGCTCAGTTTCATCCTTCAGTGAGCCAGATAACATTGTCATCCAAGGCTTTTCGCACAAATACAACTGTTTGTGGCCCCAAAGATAACTTTTCTAACATTTCTGCACAAAAAACCCCCAATGAAATGTGACAGCTGTATTGCACATTTAATTCTCCATTAAACATCAATCTGATTTCTACCTGCTTCGAATCCCAGATTAAAATTCGGATTGCAAATTTGTATATTTTTAACGGTGGCATCTACTGTTTTATCAACATTTCTTGGTCTTCTAAAAGTATATTGTGGATCTTTAGCGAACATCATTGACGGACCAGCGGAAAGTGAATAAATCATAAGAATATATTGTGAGACCCAATCTCGTCGTGGCAACATCGATGTTATCGTGTAAAACCTCAATTTCTCGGCCGTCGATAATATATCTGGCAATATTTAATAATGCTACAAATCCGTTGTTAAAAATCCACCTTTTTGTTCACCATATGGATTACCATCCACTTTTACAAGTCTGTCCTGAACTGCAGTGAATACTGCGGGTAGAAAATACTTTGATGTATCTTGGACTTGTAGTTCAATTCGTCCACATTTGTCAGGTTCTCGTACTTCATAAAAATAATACCGATAATCAAGCACAGACTCGTCCTTATTACTGGTACGTCCATGTTAAAAAAAAATGCGAGATCAAACACACGTTTGAACATTTTTATTATAAGTCATTGTTGTCTAAAACGATGTTTTAACACCGATAATAACAGACGACCACGGGCCATACCACTAACCGCTATTGTATTTTTTTCTATCTCAGCTGCAGCTTGTTTTGTCAGAGATGACCCCACTACCTAATTCTTTCAACCGCTCATTTGCTGCTTGATTTAGTATTTTACTGACACCTGCTGGCATCACTTCGATGCTGGGAAGTTTTATTGGAATCTGCAATGTTTTCATCGTACTAATTAGGGAAATCTGTCTTTGATCGCCGTGAATGCTTTACCAGCAATATCATCAACAGTGTCAATATCCTTATCACGAACAACTTCGATGGCTTTCGTACCTAACTGTTTTGAAATCGAAATAGCTTTTGGGACGATCCTTCTAAATACACCTCGAATAACTTCCTTGAGTCCATCCCTGTTTATTGCGCTATGAACCGGTAATTGTGAATTTATCACCCTGAACTTCGAGTCGTGGCTGAACTGATGTGTATGTGGGGGTGGGGTGAAGACGGCCAGCCATATCAGCAGGTAATGTCTCAAGGCTTTTCTGTGTTGCCTCAGTTGCTGTAACAATTGTTTGGTTGGTTCGATAATTAGTTTAAATAATTGCTCTGTGGCCTCTGTAAATTCCACATGAGCTTTCTGGCGTTGTTGCAGCTGCTTTTTGACAGAATCTCATACAGAAAGATATTTCGTAATTGCTAGCAGTCGTTCTCGAGTTAATTTTTCTGTAGAGATTCCATGGTAAGATAATGATCTATTATTTCAACTTAATCATAGATCACTAGTCAGTTGAAATAAAAGATTTCGGTAGATCAGCAACGTATTTTTTTAACCTAAGCAAATTACCGAAATTCCAACTCGACTCACATTTAGACATTACCCCAGGCGACGTGTTACGCCACTAGGATAAATTCATCGCTTATAATAGCACGCGTGGTTTCCCAGGTTTGGCAAAATTAATACCTATAGTGATATTGCAACGGGAATGCTCATATAATGAATAAATTCTGTTAAATGCGTAAACAGTAAATTTTGATCTGTAAGGTGTGAATGAACTGATACATTATTTGTGATTCGCTATGAACAACGATGCTGATATAATCCAAATAAATTATTTTTGCCGTATTTTATTGTAATAAAATTAAGGAGATGCGCATTTAGTTTA
>QKMX01044494.1:0-20515 GCA_003401595.1 Venustaconcha ellipsiformis
CTGCCCCGTAAACGTGGTGCTAGGGGTTAATGAGTTAAACAAAAACCCACTTAACTGGACGAATGAAATTTGGTATGCGTATTGTGTTTGCCTTTATCAGATATGCCAATTTTTCAACTAATTACAGTTTTTTGATTTAAAAGATTTTATCTTGGACTTTTTTGACCTGAAATGGGGTATGTATATTTCTGAAAATTTTACCAAAACATTATATTTAGAGGGCTAATTATGTCGGACAAAGTAAACAAATGAAACTGTGCTTGCAGCGTAGAAAGCTTTAAAGGTCATCCATTGCCTATGTTAATGAATTTTATTAGATATAAAATGCTGTTGACTCTGCACATTTCTGAATATTAAAAAAATTTCTTTAACTATTGATAAATGAAGGTTGATAATTCTCTTGCTACCAACATGTTTGTGTTGTTTAATTTGTGCTACTTGTTTTTACATAGTCTTAAATTGCAAAATCATATCTTCATGTAAATTGTACAATATTGGAAAACTCCAAAACATGCATGTGAATATTTTTTTAATTGAAATTCACAAAAGTATGGCAGAATATTTCTTAAATTATACTTTAATGCTCTTGCCTGGATAGATTTTGTGTACCTCTCATGGGATAAAAATTCATTAGCACTAGAAATGTATGTGTGACTTGAATCCTTTTAATTCCCATTTCTATTTTAACGGAAGTGCATATTTACTTTTTACCATATTTATCCTTCAGTCCATTTTCATTTTTGTTGATCTTTGTGTCATGAATTTATCTACCTAATAACATTTGAAGAACTATATTGCGACAAGCATAAAAAAAATTTCGGTCAAGTTATATTTCACCCTATTCATGAAAATTTGACTTGTGGCCATTTTGACATGAAAGGTTTCCCCCTGCACCTTGCTTTTTATTTCTGTTCTAAAGCATGTGAAAATCTTCACCAGAATTTGCTTGAATCATGATTTCTCCAGTTCTTCAGTTATACCGCATTGTCCATGTTTTGATTCATTTCTGATTTTCATTACCTGTATTTCTTGTATTTACTAATGATAATCCATTTGTACTATTTCAGAGAAGAGAGTGAGAGTGTGCTCCAGCTCAAGGGCCTGACACCTAATGGGTTACTTCCCATGGGAGCTCTATCTGGTGGCCGAGAAACACTCAAAACTGGTAATAATTTTTTTACCATTCATGAAAAAGAAGTGTCACTGAACAGTTAAAATACATTAGGTTCAGTCTGTTCTGATAAAACCCCTGCATATCTGATGTTTCCTCCATGTTTTAATGTGACTGCTGGAGGCAACCTTTTTTGTCATGGGATGTGTCCCATGATGATGCTCCAACTGAGAAGATTTTGGACTCTCTTAAAGAGTGCTGTATATTTGAAAAATTGGACTTAGTATATTATGGATTTTACCCGTAAATGGCTCTATCTTTGTTTTTGTGACTTGGGGGAGGGGTACCTAAACTTATTCAGCACTATGTAATCAGGATTGTGTTGATGTGCCATTAAATCCTATACACATATACTGTTCTTATTACCCCACCTCAGGCACAGAGAATCAACTTGATGCATCTTCCTGCATATCGGAGAGGAAACTAATGGAGGTAGCCGGTTTGCCTGCCACGAGTTTGCATTCTGTACTAGTGGAAGAGAGGATCCTTGAGAGTTTGGATTGTTGCCATTTCGATACAACAGTCTAATCTTGATGCCATCTGGAATAATTCAGCCAGTGTCTTGGAACACAAAACATTTTCAAGTCGAGGAAATTGACCATAATTTCTCATTGTTGAATCGGCTGATTAGAATCGGGTGTTAACAAAGCTGCCATTGTATGAAACAGTGAAAGTATAAAAGGGCATGGTCTGAGATCCAAATAGTGTTTTAAAAATATTAGCTCTGGCCAATTTTTGATTGCAGCTCCAAACAGCTGGCTCCAAAGCTTTGATAACCTGCTTTGTTCCAAGTGATTTGTGGAGATACCCACCAAGGTATTGCCTCACAAATCTTTTTAACACACATTGAGCTGTCACACAGTCCATGGATTTAGATGGTTGCAATGAGACTGATATGCTAGAAATATCTCCCAAGTAAAATAATTCAACATTCACCTTCATATCGACCAACACTTACTAATTGATGTTGCGCATGCTGCTTTGATGCTTCAATCAGTGCTGGAAATCAGAACATCCAGTTTGACTATTTCGTCTTGAATCTCTTTTGTGCTCAACTGTCAAAAGAATGGCTACCATCAAGATGGCTGCACCAAAAAAAAATTGGTTTGCTCCAGGTGTGGACACATGGGCCGTGACAGATTGTTGTGTCGCTAGAAAAATTCTTGTGCGAATTTGTGGGGAGACTTCATGAGCTCATGAGTAGAAACTCTTAGATGTAAGATGTGTAACAGGAGGTCACAGAATTTGTGGAAGCTAGAAGAATAATAAACACTGCTTTTAAATCCTACATCATCACAACTAAGGTCGAAAAGAAGTTATCCAAATTAGGTCTCTAGCCCAACCTGGCATTATTTAGTCACAGTGTGAGACCAAATTTATGGTCTAGAGCTTCTAGACCTTTACCAGCAACTGTCAAAGATATGAGTGAAGCAGAAATGGTAACTGGTCAGTGTGATAGTGTGAGAAACAAAAAATACAACATTACGATCAAAATTCTCAACTGTGAAACAAGAAATCCAGCACCCCTGTCAAGAAATCAGTTAGGTCCAGCACACCAAAATGGCAGAATTGTGGAAAGCCATGCTCAGATCCAGATAAAGCACAAGTTGAATGAATTACTATGCTTCCAGAAGGATCTTGCAGTGTGGACACTGGAGATGCATGCATGGACACACTCACCTAATTATTGTGTCTTCACCAGAGAAATTCCAAGTCTATATTTCTTCACTTTCACAAATATGTCAGATACAATACAGTGGAATTGCCCAAGTTTAAATGCAGATATTGATGCAGGTTAGTTCAAAGTCATACAATTAAATGTATTTGGCATAGTATTGAATTTGTATGTAACTGTTGGTGGCCTCCTTGAACCTTCTGAAGGAGGAATCATTGCTTATGGCTGTGTGACAGAGACTCCTGTGAACCATGACAAACACTGGAAGACTGGTTCACACTGTCAGTGGATATGGCAGCGTAGTTAACTACATTATCCTAGTGATGCTGCCAAGGGTTATTTTAAAAAAGTTCTCTGGCACATAGTACTGACCTATTGATGTGCAGCACCTACATGATCACTGTTCTTGTGATGTTGTCATAGGTAACTGCTCCATCTCCTGCAAGTACTACTCATCCAGGTGTTCTCATAGATGACAGTCTAGGGTTCTTGAAAGAGGCCTAGTTTTACTTAAGGGATGGTGCATGGGCCATCTCCCCATTACAAGAGTGTTACCTACCTCACTTCTGGAACCCTCCACTATCAATGATGTTTTTCCACCAAACCAACTTGGATTTTTAAAGAAAGGCTTGCACCATTTCAGAAATATGGCTGCTAGACAGGATGTCAACTGTATAAAATTAGGGATTCTAGTTCCCAGATCTTTCTGGTTCAAAGCAGGCGAAGTGGTGTTGGCTCATCATCAATCTCTCTCGCTTAAGCAAGTGTATTCAGGAAGATTGTGTCAGTACATGACATGGCAATAATTCTTGATTGCCATACAGGCAAATGACTGTCGGTTTCTATAAACCTCCATACTGCTTACCTACAGCTCCAAGATGCTTGCTTATGAATCCCTGTCTCAGATTTAGTTCAGAGCATGGGGAGAGGAAGATTTTGCTTTGCCAGTCTTTCCCCTTTAAATTTAGTAGGGAAGAGTGATTTAAGATGGAGATGACAAATCAGGACCACCACAAGGTCAATCAAATGGGCAGTTTCCACTGACCACTTAAGTTCTTTAATCGTTGTCTAAACCTTCTTGTGAACCCATTGATTGTGGCTTCTTTTAAAGATTTTCAAATTAAAGCTGTTTTTTTTCTCTCTCTCTTTTAGCATTATCTAGGAGTGAAATTCATACCTTGTTGATAGAGTAGGGCTGCCATCATTTAAATGGAAACTGATTCAGTAACTTCCATGCCAGCATGGTTAGGAATTAGTTACATTCTTTATCTCTAAGACTGATTCAACTCCTAGTATGACATATGCTATGGATGATCCAGATGGACATGTTCGTTCAGTTAGGGCCTTGAATTTAAATTTTCCTAAATCAAAAAGGAAAAAGTCCTCTCCTAATCCCTCACATTGGTATTTTTTTTTTTATCTCTGTAGCCAAAATATGCATGACTAATATTTTCATAGTCCAAAGTGCATATGAATTCTCAGATACCATTCTCAAAGCCCATTAGCTTCAGGCTATTGCTGCATCTCAGCTCTTAATGATTCCTTTTGGGATGATGAAAGCTGCCTTTTGGCATTCTCAGTCAACTTTCTCATCGAGTATCTCCCATTTGATGGTCACCAGAGTGAGGGCCTGTACGCATTGGACACAGTCGAGTCAGTACAGCAAGTTGCAGAAAAGTCTTCAGTTTGCTGTAACCTCCTGCTGAGAAGAAATGGCAAGTTGCATGGCATAGGCTTTTTGAGGTGATCAACCTCTCCGCTTGTTGATAAATTCAGCATTCCTGGCTTCAATTGCATTCCCCAATGGTTTCAAGGTTAAAGGTCATGATAAAGAGTTTTGTACTGTATCTACATCACATAAACATGTTTCCTAAAGCATAAACAAAATAATGTGTAAATTTGATATGTTGGAGTTTCTAAAGAATATCAGATGATGGTTTTGATGCAGAGAAGAAATGAAGAAGAAAGGAAATTGTCCTGAATTCCTGGAAATTATGTGGCCAGTAGGGTCTTGGTTTGAAAGACATTTTACATGCCCATCATAAGGCGAGTGTATTAATTTGCAATGTTTTCTGTCCATCCATTACTATCACCAATTTTATTTCAGCTCATTAACTTTTTTGTCCACCATCGGCAAGCCTTGTGGATGATTTGCACTTTTGATAAAGAAGAAATCTGTTGTCAATTTTCTGTTTCAAAGTTCTTAAGCCAGGCTCACAGTGTTGGAAAGGAGAAAAATGGTCACTGCACAATACTAGTCCTTAGTCCTATACATCGAGCAAGGAAGACTTTTTTTTGGTTTTAGAGTTGAAAGGTCATGATCACTGTAACTGAAAGACTAATAATGGTTTCCACACAGTAACGTTAGTTCTGCATCATAGACCTGATTAGACTTGGTTGTTAGTTTGCATTTAAGGTAAAGAAGAACCTTATCAATTTAAGACTGAAATGCCCAAGGTCAAGGTTACTGCATGTGAAAGTGATAATGGTTTCTGCACAATAATTTTTAGTCTCTCCCATCTGATTACTGCACAATAACATTGTTTCTACATTGCAGTTTGGGACCAGGTTTTGTGGATGACCTGCACTTGTGCTAAAGAAGCCTTATACTTTTTTGGTCTAAGATCACAGTTTAGGTCACTTTGACTGAAATAATACATAAGTTTTCCACAAAATAATGTTTCTTCTACATCAAATACCTGGACCAAACATGATGGCTGGCTTGCACTTTCAAGGAAGAAGTTTATGAATTTTGTGGTCAAAATGTGAAGTGAGTTGATGAAATAAAAAAAATCATCTGTGCATAAGATATAGTGATTTACATTAAGGTTTATTAAACTTGGGGTGGATATATAATGTACTGTTTATGGTATTATTGTTTGGTATTTTTTAAAATGAAACCTGACAATATACAAATTCAGTTTTGGCTAGGAGGGATTTATTCAGTGCAAGCCTATGGCTTGTGGACCTTTCTCCATGCCAGAGTACTTCATATTTTAGCTTTGATAAACAAGTCGAGCTATGTGAAGGTACATAATAAAATAATTCCTAAGAAGTGCTTTTACAGGGAGTAGTTTCTTCCTGTGATATTGCTTGACATTTCATTTGAGGTTGTACCTGTACTCAAGTGTATTGCAATATATCATTTTGTACTGTCATAATATTGTTATATTTTGAAACAGCAAAAATTGTAACACAAGTTTAAATTATAGTAAAATGATATGAACCTACTGGCATAAATCGACCTCGGTTTTTCATTAGGTTTTATATATTTGTTCAGATGTTTTGATCGCTGAATGACTTCAATGAAGAATTGCCATTTTAAAAAAAGCATCTTTTAAGTTAAGAAATCAAGAATTTCCATCAAAGATTTAAAGGTAAAACAATGAAATTAATATCCCTTTTTATTTTTTTTTTGAAAAGAAAAAAAGTCATTCAAAAGTTAGTCTACTGATAGAAAATAGGGTTCATAGAAAGTTGTAACATGTAAATAAAATACTTGCTCTTGAGTATACTGTAAATTGAATTTTACAGTTAAAAGTTTGCAATTGTCATTGTTGTTTTTCTTTTAAAACATTTAAGTTGTGATAATCTGTTTCTAATTGAATAAATGAGCGAAATATTGCTTTACTTTTTTAATGTTTCTGCAGAGGTGTATTGTGATTTATCATTGCAGCTTTAATTTCAATACAAAAACAAGGCCAAGAAAACTTAATACCCAACTAATGGTGTTTTTAACATTCTTGGGAATTTTTCAGTAAATACTCCGCAAGAAATAGAGAGAAAAAGAATTTTAATATTTAACATTTGGATTGCTTGTTTTAAGAGATATAATGTGATGAATTTTTTTACTTGTATAGAACAAATGATAGAAAACTGATTGAGATGAGGTGGTATCATGCCAGTCACATATTGACACATAGCTGGCTCATGCATACCTCATGAAGACTGAACCTTGACTGTAATGCATACCAAGACCATGTCCACTCGCAATGGAGTATAGTCCTGTAGGGTACTGCTTCCACCTGGTGAAATGAAGCATTTTGATGTGACTACTTGAAGAATCTTTACCACCAGAGAAAATCATGAACTTTTTAAGAGAATGTATATTATGCAACAAAAATTAATCATGTTTTAAAGATTGTACATGTGTTGCATTATATGTTGTACACATTTTGCAGAATTTGACATTACATTTTTATATTTTATTTTCTTGTACCTAATGTTTTCATATATTTTGAGTGCACGTGTGTAAGTGTGCACTTTAGATTTTTAACATAACTGTAAAAATTGTCCAGTCATATTGCAAAAATGTCGGCAGTGTGGCAGTTTCTAGCGATATCTAGCACTGGAATATAATGCCTAATACATACAGCATAATGTCCCACCCAAAGTATCATGACACCAAGCTGTCCATAGTAACGCTAACTTCTTAATACTGATCGCCAAGTGAGGCATCTGCTTGTACTTTTTTTATAAGTCATTGGTATGAATGCCTGCATTCAGACCCACAACCTCCTGCATTCATAGCAGACACTAACCACTTGGGCCACCAGATTGGTCCATACATTTTGAAAGGAATATTTTCAGAAATTTTGATGCAATTATTTATACATTTTTCTATATTTACATGTAGTTGACATTACATTTTTGTGCTGATTAGCTTAAAACACAGGATAAATGTATCTTTTTTAATGTAACCAAATTTTCCCAACCCTCCAGGTTGTCACTGTTGTCAAAAGGTTGATTTGCTTTCTTTTTTCCAGCTCTCAGTGGATTCTCACCAACACATAAAATCAGTGGATTTGAGGAGGCCAAATCTCTGGACAAAATTAACGAGCGAATGCCGCCACGCAAAGATGTGCTGAACAATTCCAATAGTTAGGACCAGGCAGGTCATAGCCTTCAAACCCATGCTCTGTGCTGTTCAGTTCTCCACTCTGCATCATATTTGTCCAAGGCAGAGGAGCATGATTATGAGATGATGAGAGTGATACCTTGATAGTTGCCCAGATAGACAGAAGCTGGCCAATTACTCCTACTTCAATTCACATCAGAAAAAGACCCTTTGACATTTCTTTTGGTTCCTGATAATTCCATACAGTGTACTAAATCTCAACTTCCTCCATAAATTTCAGCTTGAGCTAAACTTAAGTCTGCTTTACCTCGTTGATGAATCAAAGTGCAGTTTTAAATCTCGTCATCAAACAGTGTTGGGAAATTCATTTTAAAGTATATGCCAGCAAGTTAAGCTGTCTACATGCAGAGTGAAAACTACAAAGCTTTCCATAGCTTCAGTGCATATTTCCTTAAGTAACAAACCGTTCTAGTCAGATGGATATTTTTCTACTTTTAATATTCCTGTAAGCAGCTATGATATGAGCTGCATTGTGTTGCATTGTTTTCTTTCTAGAAACTGGTCAGCTTCTATCATAAATGTTGAAACCTGCTAACAGCAGCTTGACCATGGGCTTTCATGTTGTTTAGCATGGAATATGGTATTTCTGTTGAGCTTCACAAAATGGAACTGGGATTACATTTCTAAAATTTTGCAAGATTCAAAGGGCATGCATTTTGCCATTCAAAAAATAGCTTTATTGTTTGGATTGAGGTACCATTTGTCCAAGACATGCATATTCCTATGAAGCAGCCTGTAAATGAAGGAATTGTAGGGTTGGGTTATTTAAAGATGTATAAATTGATTTAAAACTTTCCTTTATTATCATTCTGATCACGATGAGAATGGAATTTTTATGGACTCTGTCTATGAATGTCCTCAGATGTGCTTAATTCCTGAGTGCATTCTGCAACAACAACAAAAATATAATAAATCACATTAATGAGGCAGAAATTTTTTTTTAAATTTGCAGCACACCTGATTCATGAATATTTCATGTTTTCAAGTTATTGCAAAGGCCATTGGATTTGATGAAAGTATGAATCCATTTCTTCCTACAGTACATTAAGAAAGATCCAAATTCATTAGCATTTCATTCATTTTGCTTAAATATTCTTCTCATTTAGATTCTATTTGCATTTTCATCATTATTATTCAAATATGTAAAGATCTGTGGAACAAATAGTGGTCTTTAGCATTTATCTCCTGCCATATCTTTTGACATGTCTTTAAATTACCCTTCCTCATTGGAGGTAGAATCTTTGTTAAGGATTGTTTATTTTTTCCAGCAAATTTATTTATGTGTGTGTAATTTAACTAATTTTCTGTGATAGATGACTGTTCTGAACACTGTAAGGGTAACCGACTTGGAATGGATTGGAGAAGCTATGACTTGTAGAAAGACATCTTCCATCTCAAAATTTATGCAAAGAAAATGGGATCATTTAAGGAGATTTTGTCCTTGTAAATCCCCATTGCCTGTCATGCTTTCACAAGAGCTATAAGCTTGTGCCAATTCACCTTGCAAACTAATTTTACTAAATACAGTAAATACCAATTTGCAACTTTTGCATTCTGCCATACAATAACAGCTACATTGTTTATGGCAAGGAGTGATGTGGTATAACTTGCACCACCATTGGTCCAATTAGTCCTGGTTGAATGTGGTGAGTTGCAATTATTGCTGAATGTACAGATTATGATTAGTATTTACTGTTTGATGGAAATTAAGTTGACCAGTATCAGCACAGGCTGGGGTCACATCTGGACTACTAGCCAGCATACAATGGTACGGGTAAAAAAACACTGCTTGTGAAAATTTGATGCCTATGTACTTGGATTTTCCTTGTATTCTCAGGGCTGTGTTTGTGCTTTGATATCTAGTAAGAAACTGAAATGATGAACTTGATGCATCTTTCCATGTAATGGATTGTCTGATTGAATGAAAGTTAAAATTAATAACATCAAAATTCACACATACTGTCAAGAATTTTGGACACTGTTGTGACTTCACTCCTCTGCTTGAAGTAGCGCCATGGCGAACAAAATTGGGGTGGGGACCAAAGTTTTCAAAATGGGTTGGTATGTCAGTAAAGATATTTTCTTTGAATACCTGAGGATGCAGAGTGTGGTTTTATTTTTGTAAATATCTGTTTTGACCAGCTATGCTAACATGTAGTCTGCAAAGGCAAGACCACTACTAGAATCCTAAAATTCAAGACTTCTATCTCGTACATGTTTCTTATGTATATAACAAATAGGCAGCAAATGACAGTTGAGCAAAACCTTTGTATTTCATTAAGTGAACAACTTCAATGCAGCACCTAGTATAACAGAAGTCACCAAACATACACACACACAGTGTCATACCATTGCAAGTGTGGGGCTGCTAATTAATACTTAAAAATTGCTTATGAAGGTAATGCAAGTCATCTGATGCTTCAATGAACAAGGGCCCTTTATCAAGTGCCCCCTCCTCAAGATATAGGAGCCCTATAGTAATCTTCCTTTCCATCCATCTGTTCATCAAATTGTTTGCTCACACTTCTTTCTTTTATACTCCAAAGCTTTACATCCCTTGCACATAATTGGAAGCCATTTGGTGGGTAAATTTCTGATCCAGATAAATTTGATACTAACATTCTCTTGTACATAGATTTGCACCATTTCAGACAAAGTTATGGCCCTTCTTAATCAGCTTATCTTTACTTCATGTGTTGTATATAATTAGTGCAGCTTAAGAAACATTCAGCATACTCCAGTGTGTGGTATCAATTTTGGATAGGTGTATAGTTGGGCAAGTTCATGCATAACCTACTTGTGCTAACCAATTCATTAATTGCCAGGTCGTGTTTGGGGTTGAAATAAACAGGATAGAACTAGTAGTCAAAGTTGTTGATATGTCATTGAATAGATGCATTTAATGAAAAGCTACAACTAAAACATTAAGAAAAAAATGCATCTGTAATAATTAAACTTCCAAAAGAAACGAATCATAAATAATTTGAAGTTGATGCAGAAACAACAAAATATGCTTGAAAAAAAAATGCAAGTATTATTATCTTGGTATTAATCCCTGAATAAAAACTGCTTATCTTTTCCTCCAGTGCTACAAATCCTACTTTTGGGACTTTTGTACATGTTCCTCTAGGCAGTAACATTTGTGGAAAACACTTCATACAAGTTTATGAAACAAAAAGACCGTTGACTTGCCTAATTTCGAGTGATAAAGCTAAGGTAATTGTAACAATCAAGGAACACATACTCTGTCCATTGTTACATATTCTGTTCTATGCTTGTCTTTCACATTCTCTATTTGTAAATTTCTGCATTGCTTCTTCCATCTTTTAACAATGAAAACGACCACTTCATTTTGCCTTTGCTCAACAGATGTAAACAGTCATACACATTGGCCTATTTAAATGTTGTAAACCAAGATTACTTTAAATTGTATTCTCACTAACACAGCAAAATATGCTATAGTTGGTTGTACAGATCTTCACCAAATAGTCTAAGGTTGAATAGGGATGTGCCACAAATATATCTGAAGTTAGTCTGAAATGCTTACATCAATTAGAATGGAAATAGATCGAGAGAGACCTAAGGTACCATGGATTACATTTAGACTAGGCCTTTGTTTCAGTTAGGAGTTGTATTTCAAGCATTTCATATCTATGAGTTGGATTGTTGCCACTAAATGCCCATCTGCAACATTTAAGACTTTTTAGAGCAAACTGTTAGTGAACAGGTTCCACTGAAATGCATCCATCACTAATAGCTTTAGTTTGTATTTTACATTGCAGCAAAAATGACAGAACCTTGTGATAAAGAGTAAAATCCAGTGACAAAATGTACTTGAAGGAGCCTGATCCTCCCCCCCCCTTGAATATGATTACTCCCTTTATTTATACTTCATACCATCTCAAAGTGATAAAATGTATGTAATGTATGTGAAGCAAGCTTACACACTCCCCAAATAAAAATGATTACTCTTTTTATGTATACTGCATACTTTCAGAAAGTAAATAGCACAAGATACTTATTGGGAGTTTTCTGTATTTTTGAAAAGAATAAAAATTTTAAACATTTTGAGGCATCAGACATTTCATTTTGGAGAGAATCTCTGATCAAGCTAGCATAGAAAATCTTGCAACAGATCATTTTTGTAGAAGATTTACATTTTCCAAATTATGCCTTTTCCTTTTAGGGCAAGTATATTTTTATTAGCTGAAGAAGGCATGCAGGCTTTAAAAAGGTTTTGGTTGGATTTAAATTGAGCATCCGATATACATTGAGGGCAAAAAGAGTGAGTATTTTATATCCACTGGATTTTTTTTTTATTCAGAGTAGTACATATTGTCATGCTAGTTCTAAATGATAAATATCATGATTAAGATGGATCAGATGTGTTTTCATGTGTCGGCCTAAGGTAGAGCATAATATCTTGTGTTATTTGTCCGCCTGTTACCAGTTTTGTTTTCAGATGACAATTCTTGTGGATGGCTTGCACTTGTTTTCAATTATTGACCATGTACCATCACCTTAGGTTGTTGATGACTTGCATGTTTGGTTAGAGAATAGCTGATTCATTTGGGGTTGAAGGTCTGGATCAATGAAAGTTGAAGAAGAATGGTGTTTATGTAATGACTTTAGACTACATACTATGACCTATGTCTGTGGAGGGCTTGCACTTAAATTTTTGGAAGAGGCCGATTGATTTTGGGTGAAAAGGTCAGGGTTATTGTGACTGATAAAATTGACTTTTTAGCACAACATTAACCAAACCTGGTAGATATCTTGCACATCAGGTTATAAAGAAATCATTAGGTTCTGGAATTTAATAGTAAGAGGTTATGGTTAATGCAAGTCTAAATAAAAAGAAGTACAGTAATATTTTCTGCACATTGTTTAGTACAAGACTGCATACCTGGTCCAAAGGTCGAAGTTGCTGACACCCATTAAATCTCCAGAGAATACCATACACTACTAATGCCTGCATAGTTTGACTAATGAATGCTGTGTAATGTACTGTTCTATGTGCTGACGCTTTTCTTTGATAATAATGATCTATGCTAAAGGGACTTATTTTTTTTCATCTAAAAAATGTTTCTTATTTGCTGCTTTGTTGACATCTACAATTGCCTAGCACATTTGTTTAATTCTCTGATTCCTGTTAGAATTGATACCATTATCATTCAAATGTTAAATACTGGAAAGTTCATGATTTTCATTATTTTATGAAATCACGTTTTTATTGTTGCTTCAATTTTCGGATTGGAGATAGTGGTCCTTTTGATGTCATTAACAATGTTAAAGTATTACTTTTAGTTTGAGATGGATTTCTATTTTGCTGTCATGAACAATGTTGAAGTGTTGAATTTAAGTTTTTCAATGTTGTTTCTATTCTAGATCTGATGCTGCATTCAGGTGAAACTTGGGTGATATGACTATAGTTCTAATGTTTGACACAATATGCTAGGAGTTTTGCTTGTCTTGCCTACACAAGCAGGAAACCTTTTCCATCCTTGTGAACAATAATGTTTTTGTTCAGGTTTTTGAGTCACATATCTAGATCATTGGCTACATTCAGATTTAACTTGAGGAGGATCTTACTATGGGTCAAAAATTGATATGCTGATGTGCTAATAGTCATGCCCTTCTTGCCTTCTTGAGCATAAAGTAAGTTCATTGTTGTAAATAATGTTGAAGTTTTGAGTTTACACATTTGCAGTATTCCGCTGAAACATTGGGATAATATTATAGGTCTGAAATTGACACGCTGGATATGTATTGAGTTTCTATCTAGTGCATCTTGTCTACTTAGAGCAGAAAAACTTGTATCATGGTCAATGATGTTAAAGCTTGATGTGAAAGTCAATAAACATCAAATACAAGGGGTATAGTAACAACTATATGGATGCAGGTGAAACACCATATTAATCGAACACTTGTTTATAAAAGGATGATTGTTTATGGATCTTGAAGTTAATGATTTCAGACATGAAATCTATTAAATAATTTATTACACAACAAAAAATAGGGAATTCACAGTAAACAGATGGTAAATTATGTTTCTCTTGAATAGTATAGCTCATAAGCATATTGTGATGATAATAAAGTCCATTAACTGATGCATCAATATAAAATACAAGTATATTCTTGTCATTTAGTCTGATCTTTTCTTCCAATCATTGATGATATTTTTGGACACTGTTTTTGCAATTCTTTGCTTTGATCAAAACTGCAAAAGATGTGGAGTCTGATTTTGCTGGTGAAGAGCAAGCATTGATAACAAATGCGACCCCCCCCCCTTTTTTTTCTCCTTGTGTTAAAGATATACCTGTATTCAAATCAGATTCAAGTACAAACAACAGAGATGTTGATGTCCCAGCACATTATGCAGTGACTGATCTGCATCTCTGCATTTGCCAGTTGAACTCTATTTGTAAGCCAGTATATATATCATAATCTGTTATCTGCTGTTTATTACTATGCCAGAACTCATATGAAATAAAGTAGCATGGTAGAACATGCATCTAGCATTTAAATGGCATACATGCAATTGACCTATCACCTATGCATAGATGACCCAACCTACTTGTTGGCATACATTTTTTCTGTCTGGAAAATTGCCCTTATAATTGAACCAAATGTACTCTAGTCAGGTCCAAGTGCAAAACATAAACCCGTTATAGTGGAAAATGAGGGTCTGTGTTCTACTGATTGTTCCTGCAAAATTCGGATCAACTGGCACAAACAGAACATCTGGGTTTGCCTTTTGCTGTTGGACCTAACTTCTTCACAAGTTTATATGCTAAGTATTAGTTTTGATTTATATACTGAAAATGTTTTGAAATAATTATTTGAAGTGGTGTATGATATGAATCAGCTAGATGGAGATCAGGTCTGAATCTCTGACAAGCTTTTAGCATGCCTGTATTTATTTAGAACTGCTCATCTTTGTCAGTGATAGCATTTACTAATGATCCATAGGTATTGGCAAAGTTTTGGAGCTTGACTAACAAACAAATGGTATGTTAATTATATCGAGTGTGAATAATTGACAGGCCATAATTTAGGTTATGGTTTTATCCTCTGGCTGCATATGCACAAGCAGTCAATTGCATTCTTCCTCACCAAATGGTGGTATATATTTGCTAACTGCTATATTTGAATGTACTGCACTGGGCACTTTTTGTCATATTCACAAGAGATTGACATCATGTGTGTCTTTAGTTTGTGAAGTTTCCCATTCTTACTCCAATGATAACAGTGCAATATATAAATATATATAACCTAAAAATGTAATTTAAACCTTGTTGTTCGTATCTAAATAGTTTGAACATTGGTGACATTTTCAGAATATTTCTCGCTTTTGAAAATTTTTCATATACTGTAGGTATTTAATGTTAAAGCTTTTCTACTTCAGATAGTATAATTAAAGTGTGGGTGTGTTTTGTTCTTCCATCAATAGTTTGTTGTTAATTCTGAATTGATACTTTAAACTACAGGTACTTGTCTTTACTAAAAGACTAATATATACAAAATAAAAATATAATGGATTTATCACTGATCTTATCAGTTTTGTCATTAGTACATGCCATTTTGGTATAAATGCAGCTTCCAGAGCTAACTTTCATTTGAGAATTATGTATCTTATATTTACTTGAATTAACCTCTGCCAAAATCTCTATCGAAATCACTACACAGATTATACAATATACATCTCCACAGTTGACTGAAACCTTTCATGATTTTGATTTGATACATCATTTCTGTGTACCATCTTGGTGTATGCTAACAGTTAATTTCCTTTCTACCCTTCAACTTGAAAGAATGGTTTTCATTATTAATGCAGTTGAATGAATGAGAGCAGAAGATTAAAAAATGTATCTTCAGTGTTTGTATAGTACAAATTTTATTTTGGTTTTGGTGTTATTGTATTTATGTATGCATATCCTATTTATTTGACATGAAGATCAAAGATGCATGAAGATAATACCAAATCCTCTTGCAATCAATCCATATTTAGTAACATACAAGATTTATTGTCCCGTCTAGAACATGGACCACTTTTGTATGTACAAGTAGGACTGACATGTAGCACTCCATAAAATCTTGATGACAGTGACCCTCATTTTGAAATGGCACATTTTTAGTTGTTTTGTGACCCACAAAATGAAAAGAATTGGGATTGTTTGCTCTATTTATCAGACAGGTTAACAACATGAATTTTGTGCACCACTGCACAACTTTGCTTGCTTTTGTGTTCCTTGGGGTTGGGTTAAATGTGAACAATTCATTGTTGCCTTTAGTAGAGGGTCAGGTTAGAATAATTGAAACAGAAATTCTTGCCATTATTCATATGCTTGTAAGAATTGTTCAGTTGTACAAAAAAGACAAAAAGAAATTATCGTATGTCAATCCCCATATGAGCTGACTTCACCAGCCACAGAAGATAATAACTACATAGACATAATGAAGTGTGGTATTGGTGTGGTGCTGCAATTTATATTGGTAGATATGGGATAATCTTGTACATAATTTGAACATGATCAAGTAAAAAGACAATTTAGAAGTTGCCTCAGACTTTGTTGACACCAATATGCTAAACACTGAATACAAGTGACATTGAGGGGAAAAAGCTGTGGAACAAAGTTTCAACAGAACAGCCATATACCAAAGCTACATTAAGTGACTAGCACACAAAAATTTACTAAATGAATGGAAGGGATTAGACAGTTACTATGGTAATGTAGTGCATGTAATTGGCTCTACTGATCATAGACCAGAAAAGATTATGAGGTCTTTTATGCATTGTCTGCCGGTCTGATAGCAGACATTTTTTGCTGCAACTCCTAAACTACTTGAAAGATTGCGGTGAAACTGTACATAGACACATTCATTCTATGGTCTAGTTTGTCCTAAATAAAAGTTGTGGCACCCAGACATCCAAAATAGTCAGTGTCCATCTTGAAAATCATTTTATCACTACTGCTACTAAATGGATGGTCATATTTAACTGGTGTTTTTACTGATCAAGTGATCTCTGCAAGGTTCTAAATGCAAATTTTGCTGATCTGATGCCCAATATGGCCACAACAATGGCCATCTTGCAAATTTGTTACATCTACTCCTGTATGGATCACCATATCAACATGGGGTTGTCAAGAAAGATCTTGCAGTACTTCCACCAGAGCAACTATATTATCACTGCTACTTCTGAATGGATGGTCATATCAACATGAGGTTTTTCTCTAAAAAGACTTTGTGATCTCTAGTTGGTCATAAATGAAAATTATAATCTAATGTCCAATATATGACCATGACGTCAGAATCTTGAAATTGTTATTGTTATTGGTGCTCATCCTCGACAGATGGTTGTAACAGTACGAGGTTTTCATTAAGGCTTCTTGTGAAGTTTAGTTTGCCCTAAATGAAAATGGTGCTAATCTGATGTCCACTATTGCCACCACAGCAGGTTGTCGTGAAAATCTTTTCATTACTCTCCATGAGCGGAAGATCCTATGGGGGTTTTCACCAAAAGATTTCATGTAGTGTTTAGATTTACCTAAATGAAAATGGTGCCAATCTGAAGTCCAATATGGCAGCTTCAGTGGCCATCTTGAAAACCTTGTTATTACTACAAGTAAATGGAAAGTGATGTTGATGTCCAGTTAGTCGTCAATCAATTGTTGCCAACAGATTTCTAATGTGGCTTCCACAGAACTCAGTGTGCAGATCTTGTCATTATTTCTCCTAAATATATAATCATATTAGCATTGACTTTTCATGTAAAGATATCATATAACATTTTGTTGATCCTAAATTGAAACTATCGATTTTACATCAGTATGTGGCCATCTTGTGCGAATGTAGCATTGTCTGGTACAAAAATGAAAATTACTACTCAATATGGCCACCATGGTGGTTGTATTGAAAATATTGTCATCTCCACACCATCAAAATGGATGGCTGTATCAACATTGGGTTTTTTACCAGAATGCTTGTGATACCTAGTTGGTCTTAAATGAAATTGTGCCAGTTTTATTTTCTATATGGCTGCCATGATGGCTTTTATTGAAAATCTGTCATTACACACCCTGAGTGCATTAACATTGTAACATGGGGTTTTCACCAATGATTTCTAATGATGTTGACTTGGGCATAAAAGAAAATGGTGTGAATTTGAAATTATACACTTTCAACACTTGGAAGGTAAAAGGAAGAAATGGTGTTGGCTATCAGTTTGCTCAGTAGAGCGTCTGTTCCTTAAAAGAACCTGTCAGATTCAGTGCACACTGTATACATTATAAACATTTCATAACTGTACTGCTTGCCAGTGTTTGATGGCTGGATGAGAAATGTAATGTATGTATTTTATCAATACATTGAAAATGTGCATACTTAGCTACTGAAAACAGTTTCATTGAGAATTTAATAATTTGCTGCAACTGTTTGAAGCCCACTGTAAATACTTTTCATGTTATTTGTCGGTGTTGGTAACAGGGGGTTACACCTATTGTATAAATGCACTAACTCAAGTTATGTGGCTTGTTTAGGGTTGCAATTCTAAATGTGGGAACATTTACAAATGGGATCATAAAAACTACATAGATTGATAAAGTAGACACTTTGTGTTAGCAGTTGCCATATATGACTGAAACTTTACCTAACTTTTCAAGATTGAGTAGAACAGTCTTGAGAAATGTTTTTTTGACTTGAGAAATGTTTTTTTGACTATCATGTGTATTTGTGTACAAGTCTGATCCAGTTGTATCAAACAAGCTCTGATCAGCATAATATGTAAGAGATCAGGATCTCAGTTTGTTTTACAGATTATCAGTAGTCCTAAGGACTTGTGGATTACGTTCTATGTTGTTTGCAAGTGGATCTGACTTGTATATCAGTATATATGGTGTGTCAGCATACTGCATTTATTCATGTAGAATGAACACCTGACCTTAAACTATGTAGAGCCAGATCTATCACTGGATGATGTGTCAACATGGGGTAGTGATTGAGACAGATAAATGGAACAAATGACAAATCTTGTTTTTCCACAGCATTGTGTGAAAATCACTGGGTCTGTACTGCCTACAGTTGACATGTTGTACATGGCAAGCAGGTAAACTCCTGAAGGATTGGTACACTAAAATGAATACACTCGTAGGTTTCAACATTTGAAATAGTTGGATTTCAAACTATTACATATGCATGTGATATTTTATGCATTGGGTACTAGGCTATTATTTGGTTGATGAGATTTAGCTGTGAAATTTGAAAAGTATGCTTCGTATTTTATTGTCTTGAAAATATTAAGAAATAGTTACTCCCGGTACACTGGCTCAGAAAAGCCATTTATGTTTTACCAGGGCTTGTACAGTTTGGAGCAATCATAATAACTACATGTGTATAAATTAATACAGAAATATATTTATTTTCAGTATATTTATGAAAGCTGTTTGCATTGTACATTTATTCAGTAATTAATTTCTCTTGTTGTAATTTTCACTTTTTTGTTTGTATGAGTGAAGTATTGACATGGATTAAGTGGAAAAAAGTCAAGAATGGAATTAGTTATTGAAATCCCAGCACCCACCTAGTCATACAAATGAACTTTATTCAAAATACTAGCTAATGTTAACTTTTATTAATTTTCATAATTATTACATATTTTTTCCCAGCTGAATTATATGCTATAACCAGCAGGAATGTTCTTATTTCATAAGCCTGCATTTTGTCAGTTGTAGTGATTACTGTATAGTGTATCATTCCTTTACTTTTCCAAGAATTTAAATAAAATTCATGTGTGTATTATCCTAAGTATAAAGCAAAGTTTAAAATTTAACTTTTGACGTGCAGCTCCTTGTGATTTCTACTGATGTAACGTACTGCTCTTTTATGAAACAGCCTTTTATTTATTAATAAAAGGTGTGTAGAAGATCGAAATGGAAACATTGTAGATATATACAGACTAGTATCGTGTAACTCTTATTAGCACCATGTTTCAGACTAGACCTTAATACCTGCAGTGCTGAGCAAAATTATATTAGAAAATACTATTTGATGAATTACAGTGTAAGCTAACATTGGACTTTCCCTTTCAAGAGATCGTCCACTCCAGTGAAGTTAAGGAAGTCATATACTGGGTTATCCAGAACAATGTTGTCCTGTTCTTTTGACTATACTAACACTGATACACTGACCAGCATACATGAATAACTGTGTGAAAGGGATAGACTAATGAGGTTGACACATTAGCTAAATGTACTGCAGTAAACTCTCATCAGGAGTGTCCTTTCTTTGGTGTGGCTTCTGAAAGTAACCACTGTAACAGTAGTTTACAAATCACATAGCTTTCTACATATGCAGTAATTACTTATTGTAGAGCTTCAATAATGATAGTAATAAAACTAATTTATGCATTTTTGGCCATATGTGCCATGTTTCTAATTTGTTAACTTGTATGCAAGCTACCACCTTGAGTTACTATCATGTAAAAGATCTACATTGTTTTCATGCACTTCTTCTACACAACTACTATAGATTTTCTTAAAGTAATACTTACGAAAAGGTACTCGCAGGCACTGTGATCCCTGGAAAAGTGTCTGATGATATTACTTCATGTCGTTCAATCTAATTAATTTTTTTTCTAATTTTGAAATTAAATAAAAACTTTTCTTTACCTTTGTACCTAGTTTTGTCCTGTATTTTTGCAAAATTAATTTTAACTAATACACACCAGAAGGTAGGCATGACGATTCTATTC
>QKMX01044518.1:0-10377 GCA_003401595.1 Venustaconcha ellipsiformis
AAAAAAAAAAAAAAAAAAAAAAAAACCTCAACAGCACCCGTTGTTATTCTTAAAGTGCAAAAGTGATCAATTATTAATAGATCTGGCATTGATTAATGTCTCTCTTTATCTCATTATCTACTGCTGATAGAAGAATTACTGGTTCAGAGTTGGTGTGTTTAATTTCTCTTTCTCGTTATCTACTGCTGATAGAAGGATTACTGGGTCAGGTGTGGTGCTAGTAAATACTCTCATGATCTCACTATCTGCTGCTGATGGAAGTGCTACTGGTTCAGAGTTGGTGTGTTTAATTTCTCTCCTTATCTTGTTATCTATTGCTGATAGAAGGATAAACAGAATACTATTTCACTACTAGTACTATTAGTTTCATATGTAATTTACCTCTGTGGGACTTACTCTCACAAACTTGTCTAAACTTTATGCAATATGTAATGACTTCATGTTTTTAAAAAAATCAGAAAATACTGTTTTGATATTTGGTTAAAATTTGATATCTTTTAAAAAATAGGTTACATAAATTTGAAAATTTCTTATAAATTATAAAAGATTTTCGCAAGCAAATGAAAGCTGGCTGAGTTCAGGGCTAGTATGGAAATGTATATTTGTTTACTGTCTCGATGTTCTATTATAAATCATATCGGAAAAACCATTTTTCCATTCATCAACAAGAGTACCATGAATGGCATTATAATAGTGTTGGAACAATTTAAATCCTTCAGTTACCTAGATTCGTGACCATCAGACTCTGACCAAGATTGATAACTATAGGAAGTACAGAATTCAAGTTACTGTGTGGAAATTAAATTGGTAACAGAGAGATGAACGGATGAAAAACATCACATCATAATATGTTCTCCACTATAGTAGATGTATAAAAATGGTTACTAAAAGATATGGTGCCCACATGTCAAACTCATGAAGTAGATCGCTGTTGGTAGACTATATCACCTAGCAATATTGAATAAAATTAAAAAAATGTTTTAGTGGAAACCCATGTTGATAAAACCATCACTTCAAGAACAGTAGTTAAAAGATTTTGTAGATCGTTTCTGCTGTGACCATTTGTGGGATCAAATCAGTACAGTTTTCAAATCAGACATACCATAGTTAGAGGCATCAGCCCACCAATTATTTTATAACCAGATAACTAGCCTCGGGTAATAAAAAAATGGTAAATATGAGATTAACCCATTGGACTCTTAGTACAAGGCTATGTTATTATGTGCTGATCAGGAAGTGTCCTGCCTCATAACACTTGCTCAGAGAGTGCTACAAAACACCTGTTTTTCAAGTCTGGAAACAATTTCTCTAACTCTAATGAATGGAAGCATGTATGGTTTATATTTCATCCCAATGAAGAAAGTATTTTAATTTTTATTATTACGGCAATATCAAGTTTTATGGGAAATAAAATGGTGAGCTGATACCTATAGAGCAGATGTAGTTTGTGCATCCATGGCAACTACGTATATCTCTGCATTCCTTTCAGTGTCATCAGTTCATTCATGACAAATTGCAGTACAGTGGTGGATCATTTCCAGACTTATGCAACAAATTCCCTTTCTTACATCACCGCAGATCTTTGCTACAGATTTCCTGTACATTCTCTTATCAATGGACCTGACAGTAAATGTATGAATGTATTACCTTCTTTTAATCTCATAAAACCCAACAAATATTGTATGTCATGTTCCATGATGTTTTATAAATTGCTAAATTTTCATCCAATTTTAAACTATCTGTGCCAAGGTATTAGCTGGAGTGGAACAGTTACCTCCCTTAGACAATATCTTGACTTGAAAATGGTACATGTATTTTAACATTTTTAGATGCACACGAGTATGGCAGACAAACTGGGAATTAAGAAAAAATGAAACAAAAGTATTACAATTAATGCATTTATTCAGTTATCTACATCTACAATGTATGACCTCGATAAACATTTCTTGCAATGCAACATTATTCTTATCACTTGTCAGCATTACATAAGTGTTTATTATGATCAGTGTGTTTTGCACAGAATACTGCCCAAATTAGTGTAGTGCAAATTATTTGCAAGCAGTAACAGAATTATATGTGCAGAATTCATTTACACTGTATTCACAGCTGCACTCTATCAGTGGCATTTCATGTCATTAACAAAGTGATTTTCATCAAAAAGTTTACTCTAACACCAGCTGAGGGTGCAACATTCCTACTACGAAGTATGCAATGGTCAGTAAGGAAGTACATGTAACTAACAGCAATCAAAATGTGTCAAGCTTCAATGTTATTTTTAGGACTGAAGCATTAAAACAAACTTTAACCTCTGAGTTTCTTGTTGCATCAAAACCAAACATTATAAAACATAAGATATTTTGTGTGAAATGTGATTTTTTTTCCCCTTGCAATATGAATTTGTGATAGTTTAGCAAAAACATGGTTTCTAGAGGTATACGAAGAAAACAATATAAATTTTATTATTTTATCCTGCATCTTTTGATAGCACATAGAATAGAAACCTATTGCAACTATGAATTGTGTAACAAAAGTTCTACTACACTACAGGTTTTCTTTTTTTTTAATGCATCTTATATATTTCTGTAATAAATAAATTGTTGTTGTTTTGGGTTTAATGCCATTTCTTATTACAAGACAGGTCATACATGGCAGCCAGTATAACTGTTTGAGGAATAACCCCAGAAAACCCCAGTAAGAATCCCTGACCCACGTGAAGCCACTAGGCAGATTTCTCACATACACATATTGGCTAAACATGAAGAAATAAGTTTATAACGGTAAAAATGAAATAACCAAAGGGTATACATAATATCTGCTCAATGTACTATATAACTTTATTTATAAACACAGAAAGTTCATCTACTGACAAAATTCTGATACTATTCTTTATTCAAAAGTAAGTAAACTGCTGCTTGGAAATGCTTTGAAGAAGTTATGTTATTAATTAGACTGTTAACCTGCTATTAATTTGCTTTTCTTATATTCTTATTATTTCTACTTCTACAGCCCAGCTTGGTCAAAATATAAATGAACTAAAATGCTTCACAAATTTTATCAACTGAAAGTCAAATGAGTCAGCATTGCTGCAGTAATCAAAATGAACAAGTTTGAAATATTTGTGATGACCCTAGAAATAATATGAAAGGAAATAATTGAGATTTACAATCTCCAAAGCCAAAGCTCTTCCACCTATTCCACCTATAGTTCAAAGCAAATAATGAAGTTCTACAAGGGATACCCCTTGAAACCATTAAAAATATGAAGACACATATTAATAAAAATCACTGCTTTCAGAGAGAGATTTTTAATCCTCCTGGCAACATACTCATTTCACAACAAAGTATACATATAGTAAGCATCTCCATTCAATTTCAAAAGATGATTTATGCTATAACAGGGGGGAAAATAATTTCCCCATCAACATTTATTAACTGCCTCCAACCTTTATTATGTGCTGCGTATATTTTCAGGCATTTAATCTTGGATTACTGATGCTTTTTATTCAACTTGAGAGTCCAAATTTTGTCAAGTAACTAAAAGCTTACTTTTGGTTCCCAAAAATTCAACACTGTTCGAGGGGAAGGGTGGCCCTTCTTGAGACATATGTCTGTCTCAGAAAAGCATGGAAAACATTGTTCCCTGATTTCCAGCACAAACAAAACTTATTATATCAATTAAAAAGTTGAAAAAAAATTAATTATCTTTGGATAAATGAGAAAAACTGCTGCTCAAAAGAAAATTTCTGCACCCCTCTAATGGTCAGCCTCCTGTGGATATAATTTCAGTAATTTCACCGTGTTGGCTTAATTGCTAAACCCTGTCTACATACATGTTTTAAACATGTTCTTTGACATGTTATTCATGCCAACTTCTTAAAAAAGATAATTGGATGAAAATGTAACAGGTTAACTATCAAACATTATTTATTTGACATTCAAGAACAGCCAGTGTGTCATTTGGACTCAAACAAAGTACTGTTCCAAATGAAGCTTTATGTACTGCAATTGAAAAATAACCATACAAGTTTAACAACTACCAAAAATATTTGATATTTTTTTTAAATCACTTTCGTTCTTAATTTTATAATTAAACTCACCCCAGATGACAAAACCAGTAATCATATTTATATATGTGCTGCTGCCAAAATGAAATTTTTAAAAATTAACAGTCTGCATCTAAAATGCTGGTGTAAAGTATAGGCAAACATGTCTATATTGCTTCTCAGTTCTTGAGAAAATGCTTAACATTTATATTTTTATATTTGATGAGCAAGTACTACACAGAGGCTGAATTTTCATGGAAATCATTCTTTTATTTCACTGTGCAGGATATGTTATGCAAATAATCAAAAAGTAATGAGGTAAGGGTCAAACTGAAAAAAATATATCATTTCTTGTAACATACTGCTTCATCATCAGATTTTATGTGCAATTTATTTTTCTTTTTTTTGTTTAAAAGCAGAATCTCTTTCTCTTTTAAACACAGTAAAACTCTGCATCATTTAATTATTTTCATGGTGTTTTTTTCTTGCTCAGAAATTTATATTTCATCTTTTGCTATACACGCATGTCAATACAATTTAGTTGTATATTATTAACAGGCATCATCCACAACATAAGAACACTGCACTGTCTATCTCAGCTGACAAGTAAGTTAAATGTGATGCATTAAATCCAATATTACATAATAATATTTCTATGATGATCCAGTGGGGGGAGGGAGGGGGGATTTTGATTTGTCCACTATTACTCATAATCATTCCTGTTTCTGACCTGTGACAGAAACAATCATGGGCAGATTTATTTACACCATGTAAATGTGGATTTTCATGATTTTGTGATGCATATCCTGAATCTACAATTTAAAGCCATGCCAAATTCAGTTAAAATCCAACAAACATTAGTAAAGTTATGCTGTGGAAGCATAAGTCAGAAAGACGGCCAATCTGAGGCCATAACTTCAATATATGCTAACACAGATAGATGGAAATCAAACACTTTTGAGGTGTCATAAATATATAAATGTTGACAACAATTTCCAATTAATATTGCAGAAAGCAAATTGCTGACCTACAGATGGACAGACAGATTGTGCCTTGCACATTTCATCAAGCTCGGACCTAACAATTAAAATTGCACTGACTGAGTGTTCATCCATACCTGGTCTTTGGCATCTCCAAGACGATCTACCACCACAGTCAACACTGTAATGAAATTTGTATTAACATTTAGTAATAATATGCTTCAAAGGTAAACATTTGTTCATGCATTTATATATTAGCACAGTAAATGCAATTTTTATGCCTGCTGAACATTTGTGTACATACCAGCATCACTTTCAATATCTAACGATATCAGCATCAATGAACTGATGAGCTTCTGATGTCAAAATAAAAATAAAAAATTCTCCTCCTACTCGACAATTTGGGCATGTAACTATCTCTTCCTTAAGTAATTTTTAGCCACTATTTTGTCTTAAACTTCTGTTTTATTTTATTATGTAGGAGCTTCGTTCGTCACGAAAAACTGCAACATGATTACCAATAGTTGACAAAGTCAATGTAATCTGTTTCAATTCTTAGCAATGTCATATTGCCAGTATGCATGTTACAGCTACAGCTACAACATTATGCATAGTAATCTGATTCTGAGAAAACCAATCAAAATGATAATACAATTATATTATGCATAATAATAAGAATTCAAAATAACCAATCAAAATTATCATTCTATGACATTATGCATCGTAATCTAATTTTTAAATAACCAATCAGAATGATTAAACTGATATTATGCAGTAATCTGATTCTGAGATAACCAATCAAAATGATCATACAATGACATTATGCAGTGTAATCTGATTCTAAGATAACCAGTCAAAATGACCATACTATGATCATCTCATATGATAACAACTATTACAGATCCATTGATATGTTGTGCATGGATTCAGACTTAAATTCTTATAATATCTTAAATCATTCTTGCATTGCAATGACAACGGGGAAAAAAAAAATTCAATTACAAGGAAAGGAAAGACGAGTTGCACCCATCCATAAAAAAATCTGAAATCAAAAGCATATTTAAACATTTCTCTTTGTGTTGCTGTGCTATTATTCTGAATATGGTTAAAGATTACCATGCTGGAAAAGGTTTTCCACATTTACCGTCTTTATTACGAATAAAAAACTCATCACAATAGGTTGTTTAGTTACTTATCAAGTCTTTCAATCTGCCTTTCTAGACAAAGCAAGATTTTTCAACAGAATCATTAGTGTTCAGTCAGTAATGAAACAGCTTACAAAAGACTAGTACATGAATATTTCAGAGTTTAAACCATACCTAAAAACAATTTCTTGAAACTAGTCTAACCTTCAAGCCTACTTTCATGCAGACTAAACACAAATATGTTAAAAGCATCCAAGTCTGTCTGCTTAAAAAAACTTCAGTGTCTTGTGTCTCAATACTAAGCAATTACCGAGGTAGTCAAATTATTGTGATATATATTCATGCTTTTGTTATAACGCTACCATCTGTGCATCAAAAGGGGCAGATAGTTTACTTAATGAATTCATGTACAATAAACAGAATTAAAATTTTAATCAGTCAATTTACAGTAACTCTCAGATGATAAACACAGGTGGTCTAACTGTAAAATTGTTGAAAAACTGGGACTGGGCACTGCATCATGCACAAGGATATTTTCCAAATGTTGTACAAGTTAGTAACTAGCTTAAAATTATGCTTGGTCTTATCACTGGAATAACGAGAGCATTCTACATATTTTAAAATTTGGATTACTGAATACTTACAGTTGTTGATATGTGGTTTGAAGTCCTCTCCCATACGATCCACCAGCAAACATAGCACCTCCAGGCCATTGATGGAAATCTAAAACAAAATAAAGAAATTCTAAACTGGAAACTGATTTAAAATACATGTAGCTTCCCTAACTGATTTACTGTAAAGGAAAATTATTTAAAACATAGTAGAGATTCATGACATGCATATACAAAAAAATCAAAACATTTTATTCTCAAAACCTTACTATCAAGTGCAATGGTTATGCTCCACAGCTTTCACAAAATTTCAACAACTTGTATGTCATCTGCTTGTGCAGTGCTCAAAATTTTTGTTTACACTGGCACAGGGCTGCCAACTTTAAAAACAAAAAAAGCCCAGACTCCAATTCTGACATGCCAAAAATTGCCCTATTTTTGATTTTACTATTATTTGGCACACCATGTTGCAATTGCTGTACTTCAAAATATGAAAGGATAAAAACAAAATCAATTTAAACTGACTTGAGTGTTTATTTAGTCTCAACATATTTCACAAAACATTTTCCTTCAGGTCCTGAGGTCAGCCATTGTCTAATTCTGTGCTGTCCAACCTTTTCGACACCATGGACAACTGAAAATTTTTTCTTGAAGTCGAGGGCTACAGCATGAAATGAAAGTAGGCTATTGACTTTTGTTTTTACATAAATGCACAAAAAATTGCTCAAGCCCTGGCGGGCCATTTAAAATCAGCCTGTGGGCCTCATGATGGACAGCACTGGTCTAATTGCTCAATCCATACTCAGTGGACCAAGATTGTTTATGTTCAATAACATCTGAATCATTATCTTGCTTCATACAGTTTTTCTTTAAACTCTAATGATCAATAGGTTGATAGTGTTTTTCAAAGCATGGGTAAGCATGAGCATGGGACAACTCAGTTATTATTATTAAACTTTAATGCATAACACTTGAACAAAGCAACAGCATTTAAACAATACCATTAAATAAAATCTAATACTTACTCAAGTCATAACCACATTTGAGCCCTATATTAATTACAATACCTTAAAAAACATCCAGCATTTGGCCTAAACTGACAAGATTACAACAATAAAGAAATCAAATAACAGTTCATTCTGTATATATACCAGCCTTAACCCCATTACTCGGCCATCACTATACCGGTAGCAATGATTGCTGGAACAGTTCCAGTACCCGCAAGACTGTTCTGGCTGGTTTTTGTAGTGGACATAAATATATTCAAAATGGAATTTTGTGCTGCCTCAAGTAGAATCACATGTATTTTAAAGCATGTTCCCCGTTCATAGGTCACATGCTTTGCTTTGTACACAAAGTATACAGCTTTTCATAGAAGTATGATAAGTAGATAATCTTCATAAGTGTATGGAGCATATTAATAGATAGATATTAATAACTTAAGTCTTTCAACATCTTGTGATTAAAGTTTTCTCTGGCAAATTTAACAACCCTAATAGGCACCTCATTCAGAATACAGGTTGGACCCAATCTACCATTAGAGGGGCCTTGGCATCGGGCTATCATATTTTTTTAGTACTCTTGTGGTTCAATCTCTGCAGCGAAAATTGTAGAAAAATGGGCTTTTCTCATCTCTTAATTAAAACATTCTCTACCACGGCTGTCAAAGTTATTCCACTTGAGCTTGCAAACTAATTAAATTATTTTTAAAATAGTTCAAATCCCATAATTTTACACAGCTTATGTTCCAAAAATAGAGTCTCCTAGACTCAGATCCACTTAGAAATAAAACCACCTTCATTTGCCATTATCTTGACAAAATATAAAGAAAACCTGGGGAGCAAAACATTTTAAAATGTGTTCTAAAACTATTTTATACAAATATTTGCTTTTTAAAACTTGGTATTCACTTGTATCATGTAGTTTCATATTCAACCTTTGATAATCATACAGAGCTAGATACCTACAGCATCTAGTTCTTACAGAATGTTTGAGCAAAGCCGTTTTATACCAAACGTAAGCTTTCCATGATTTTTCTTTGAATAATATGCAATCACACAGGTAAAATATAAGAATTCATTTTTTATTTTAGAAATTCAACCTAATGCAAAATATTAAACTCTCAAGTAAAAACACAAACCCCAAAATAAACATCTTTGCTATCTATGGTTTCTATACACAGATTGATATTAACATATCAGAACCATGGCAAGAAAAATGCAAAATGAGATACCAGAATTATATCCACATATTGCATACCAACTCTCTTAAATTGTCAATGCCCGAGGTGAAAATAAGGCAAAAACATAAAGCCAGCAGTCTCATCAGTGTAAAGAATTTACATTAATAAAGGGCAACAAATATAACTCAGGAGGCAGTAACTAAGTCAGAATTTGTTCTTTCTACTCCATCACTGTCTTATTTAAAACTAATACTGCTGGCTTCCTCACTCATTAGCATTCCTACAGCCTTTCATGATGTGGTAAAAAAGTATGTGACATAATGTCTTACATGTCAACACGAAAAGAGAGCAACTGCAATTACTTGCCATCACAAATCCAAAGGCTTTTAATTGCATATTAAAAGCTACCCTCTATGCCTGTGTCCCAGCTCCAGACCAAAAGACCACATTCACCAGACAGTAACAAATGGTCATAACGAAACAATATATGTTGCGTCTTCCTGCAATGACTACATGTATAATATTTGGTCAGAAAATACTTTAAATGTCATTGTAACTGAATTCTTGACTCTTGACCCCTCCCACTGGTAAGTGCCACTGACTTGTCACCTTTGCAAATGGCAACCCAATAAGCAAAATGAGTACAATCTTTGGTGAATTTCCACACAGCAGTTTAGGAGATGTGAGGTACAGATTTTGAAACATTGTAGAAGGTACATAAAATAAAAGATAATGGAAAATATTGGATGAAATATTTGTATAAATTCTGGGGCTTTTTCTTTGGATATCAGTCACGAGAAACCTAACACAAGTTCAATGTTAAATATAGCGTATTTCACAAAATGCAGTTGAAGCAAATATTTCTTTTTCAAAGCATGGGTAACAACTGTTTCAAAATACAGGGTGAGAAGAAATAACCAAGAGACTTATGTAATATATACACACACAAACACACCACCTGCCTCAGCGAACACTTCATAAACAGGACAAATGCTCATCAAAGATAATTATTACAAACCTGTTTCCTAAGCTTTTTTATACATTTCACCTCTATACATCAGATATATTTCCATAAAGAACACAAAATGTTGATGTCCCTTGTGTGTACTCCAGAAATGAATTTTAATATGCTTTCTTCTTAATGCAGTGGCTCTGCAATTAAGGCCTCAGGATTGTAACCGGATAGGTGTGGGCTTGATTCCCACCCGTCAGACCAGCCCACATCAGCTCTTCTTGAACTAGACACTTACCCACCTTTGTAGAACATAAACTTGTGAGTGCTGCTATGAATTATATCTCCAACTTATTCTTCTTCAGAACTACATCTGCTAGTATCACTAGTACAACTAATACATGTAAAAAAAAAAATAATTTTTAATTGTTGTTGTTGTTGTAGGATTTAACGCCATTTTTCAGC
>QKMX01044527.1:0-11856 GCA_003401595.1 Venustaconcha ellipsiformis
CACACACACACACACACACACACACATATATATATATGAAGGACCGTTAAATTTTTTTACAAATTATGCTAATCAGCCATTAAACACCACTTCTGCTGCTAAAAATAGAAAAAAAACTTAAATAACATTTTCTAAATTAGTGCTTAACAGAATTTGACTATTTGACTACCCCCCCCCAAAAAAAAAGACATGAAGGCATCCTGGTCTTGATGCTTTTCAGTTTAACATAAATGATGCTCTTCCACCATTATTTATGGCTTCTGTTGTTACAAGGTGGACAACATTAACACTGCTTTATTTGTAAAAAAAAAATGAACTGAAAAGAATTTGACAAGCTTTTTGAAGCAAAGTAGCCTGGCATAGGGACCTTTCAGAAATGCACAAACAATGTTGATATAAGATCAGGTATGGATGAACAGAGAAAAAGGTGTAAAAACCTTGAAACTTTTGTTTTCATAACATATGCAAACAGTATCATTTGGAAAATTTCAAACAGATAGCATCCTACTGACCAAGATATCTTTGCCAACTGTTCTTGCATTTGGTCGTTGGGCAGATGTCCACCTGGTGGGCAGTCTCAGGCACACTCAAGCCTCATAGTCAAGGCTTTTTGGTGATCAAGCCATGAGATTCAACTGTAACTCATCTTGGCATAATATTGTCATCATACTGTTAAATCTGGGTAATAAGCTTATATCCTTTTTTTTATATTAATGAAGTTTGTATGCATTTACCTTGGTAGGACTGAATTTAATATGATTATTTCAGAAGTTTCAATATTAAAACTTAGCAATTGCATTCTACAGGATACCGTATGGTATCCATAAGTGGTTGAAAAAGACCAATATAAGAAAACAGAATCAGAATGAGGTGAATATATTAAACATCAAATATAATTTAAAACACCTCAATAAGAATAAAATTTGTTTCAGAAGACATTCAGATCTTTTGGTAGTTCTTCTTTTGCATACATTTATTCACTTATCTTAATTTTACAAATAGAAAATTGTTCATTCATATCAACTGATTTGCTGTCTACACATATTATCCAGAGCTTAGAGCATTTGGATTTTGTCCCATTTCCAATAAGAATTAATCTGTTGTAGAAATATCAACACATAGAATCTTTATTTTAACGTCTTGTCCCATTTACTACCTTAAACACTTTGCTAGTATGTGAGTGAAGAGTTTGTGCTTGCTGTTGATGCTGCTTTGTTTTCTTTCATGTATAATTAAAGCTAAACCAAGACATGGGAAAAAAATTAAGAGGAACAAAAGTAATGGAACTGTAAAGACTGGTTTTGATAATTTTCTTTTCCACAGACTATGTTTGAAAAATCTCTTGATACACAGTCCATGCAAACCAAGACTAGAGGGAAGAGTTTGGTCCAGAAAATGAAGCTTTAGGATTCTTAGGTGTTGAGGCAATTTTTGAACTGACTCAATGATTTGGGATTGTTATTGTTATTAATAAATAAGAAATTATTATGCTTAGATAAATTAGTAATTTATTAAATACTTCCATTTACTCTCAGATGTTTGAGTATGAGAGATGTAAAAAGATGTTGATACAAACTTAAAGGAAGCAAGAATAATCCTGTAAGAAAATCTGTATCAGTTATCTAACTGACAAATATTTGTAATAAAATTTTATGCTGAGCAATGCTTTATAAAGATTGTAATTTTAATTTGACTGTCTTCCAGCAGTACAGAAGGCACTACACCAAGTTCAAACAGCAATCCAATGCCAGTGATGACTCAGAAGGAATTTGAATCAGTTGTATACAGCATGAACCATGACAAAAGAGGCATGGCCATCATAATCAACAATAAAACTTTTTTGCCACAATTAAATCTGACTGTCAGAACAGGAACAGATGTAGATGGCAGGGCTTTGCATTCTACTTTCAAGGCTATGGGATTTGATGTCCAGTTATATCAAGACCAGACAGTTCAAAAGATGCAGAAAATTTTATCTGATGGTAATATATGGCATCTTTGAAGAAAAGCATTTTTTTAAATACCACATTGTTCCAATATTTTTGATCTGGGAAAACTTGAAAAGTGTGTGTGTGTGTGTGTGTGTGTGTGAATGTATGTGTGTGTATGTGATGCAACTTGACATCCTACTACACTGTTAAAATTAGAGGTTCTGATATATGTCATAGAGGATGTTTGGCAGATGTGTGTGCTAATCTTGGATGTCCATGGTTTGTGCTAATGGGATGGAATTGTTGGATTGTGGATATGAAATAAATAAATGCGACAAGCTTGGAAACATTGCAGGTTTATTTAATTCAAGATGTTGTTCTTGTATTATCTGTTGTAAAGCAATGGTGGTTCTATAGTACACATGTAGTACCAAAGTTACCCAAAATCATTGCGGTTCATTAAGAATTGCACTAAAACTTATAAAAATTTGTATACATTTTAAAAATCTTGCTGACTGTTTGAGTTTCTATAAATTGCTCCTTTTGCATAATTTTGGTGGTAGAATTTTCAATTTAACAGAAATGACTACACTGACATCACTAAAATGCGTAAAAGATTGAAGAAAAACAGGAAAACATTATTTTATAAGCCCCATATTCCCCCCCCCCAAATGAATAAAATGGTAATTTATATATTTTTTATGGCAGAATTGACAAGGCCACTACCATTGTTAGTGGCTTCATCTGGCCTCAGTTGAAGGAAACTAAGGTAACTGGGCATTACCTTTGGTGACAAAGGAGACCAGTCCGCTAAGATCCTTCAAGTCAGATAGGATCTGATAAAGGTTTTGGAAATGATGTGGATGCCTACCCAAAACCACCTGCCTCCTCAGCTACACTTTCTTGAGGTTTACATAGGAAACTCCCCTATGGTACCAAAGGTAAAGCGGGGTTTCCCCAGAGGTGGTGACAGAAGTAGCCCAATTTTTCCACACCTATACTTCCCTCCTAACGCACACAGTGTATGGTTGAATGCATGGACAAATCATGTAAGTTCCAAGCTATATATGATATTTGTCTCCCTAAGTCAAACCAGTCCAATGGGTTTACACCTTCTTCATCTGAGACCCCTGAACCATAAAAAAAATAAACTTAGATTCATTTGGTGGCAAACCTGCTTAGATCCACATCAGAACCGTGTTAGGCTAAGTAATGTTAATAGACATTTTGTATAATATTAAACATACTTTAATGTGAAATCAGCAAATGCTTGTAGAGATGGGCATGAGAAAACATGCTACCTCCCAGCATGTGCAACACTTCATCAACACGATGACTGCATATGGGGTCATCAAGCCAAGTTTGCAATGGTAGAGTCGAATAAAACAGTGGTTGTCATCCACCATCCTAGGTTAAATAATTAGCAACTTCATCTGGTTATGTGAGTCTATGAGTCAAATTGCAAATAATGTTGAGGTGTCACCACATGTGTAACCCACTGAGTACATGATCTGTTGTCAAATCTAAGTTCACAATGTCAGTTTCACATGTATGTGGAATTATTAATGCACGTTTATTTGACATAATGACACCATGAAAACATTGATTGATTTTGCTATCATAAGTACATCAAGACTGGTTAATGGTGTGACATGTTTGCAATAGCAGACTGTTATTCATTGTTAAGCAGCTTCTGAATCAGACAGTCATTGTTGAGCAGCCTCATTCATAATTTTAACAACTGCAGCCAGCTTAGTTTCTGTTAATGGTATTGTAACCAGTTTCGAGTGCTTTAGTCATTAATTGCTATAGTCAATCTCAAAGCAACCATTTTTCAACCAGAGCACTGCAACATTTTTTATGCTAATCAATGACACGTATTGCAACTTGTTTAGTAATTGGTGCAGTATGTGAAGATAATCCCATGAGCACCTTTGGTGGATGTGTGAACAATCCACAAATCCACAAACAAAATCATTAAGATCAGTTTCATAATTTGTCATGTAAATGGGTTTACTTAAATTTAGAATGCATATTTTTATTACATGTCCTGGTATGACCATCATTATATTAAATATCAGGTCAATCTCTCTAATATAGAGTTATATTATCTGAGTTTCAACCCACAGATCTACAATGTGCTCGTCTTGATTCAGAAGGTAAAATGAATATATGTCAAATGATTATTATGACATGAAAGACACACAGGTGATGCGGGCATAATTCATATAAAATCACCTGGTTCCACAGATGGTGAAAACCCAGCCACTGTACAACTCTGTGAGGTCACACTTGAGGAAACTCTGCTTTTATAACTGACAAGGATGGTGTCACAAGTTAAATTGATCTGCATTGTTTAGGTAATTCTAATAGTGTCAGATACAGTGTTATAGTCCTTGCATAAAAATCTTTCATCATCTTAAATGTCATCAGGCCAACCTATAACTGATCTTACTGATGACCATTATATGTCTACTGCATTCAGTACTGAATCGATAAAGAGGATAGAGCTGGGTGTGTTCATGAATAGAAATTTTAGAGTTTGCCAGTAAACGTTGTGATTCTTTATTGGATCTCTTCATTGATTGATTCTATGTTATATGCACTGGAAGAAGTTTATTAGTATTCCTGGTGGCACCTGTGTCTGCTGAAAACAGTGATTGGATATTAGGCCAAGTCTGTAAAAAAACTCGCAGAGATGCCAATGCAATTTTTTTAGTGTGCAGAATCGCTCCTTTATAACAGGTGTGGAAAAAGACACATGAAATTACAGTTTTGTTGATGAGATCATGATTATTGATGTAACACTCTCAGTTGTATTTGCAGCAACCTGTTGCCATGCAGTATAGGTTTCACACACAAAAAGCTATTTCAATCACCTCAGAACTCATCATCGTTGTAATACACGTTACTGATGTCTTCAATAAGTTCATGCATCAATATGTCATGTTTTTTCTGTCCATAATATGATTGGTGACCAATTGCTTACAAATTAATGTGGTCTTATTAATTAATGGTGCATTGTTGCCTACAATAACTGATCCCACAAGTATTTCTAATTCAGATCCATGAGATTGCTAGGGTCACACAATACTACAAGGACTTCTCCTTGTTTTGGTTCTTGGTCTAGCCACTTTTTATTTTTCATGTACAAAGAAAGGAATTAACAAAATATTTGATTGTTTGATATGCTATTGGCAACCTAGAAGAAGAGTGATTTTTTTCCAGTGCATTAGCATAGGATACCATGGCTTTATTAGAAGCGACAGGGATGTCATTATTGGCAGTGCCGAAGTTCTGTGTTCAAATCTTTGCAAGTCAGGAAAGGGGAAGAATGATTCATTGATGAATGGAATCAAGTGGATGGTTTCAGAAATATTTATATTTAAATCATTATAACTTTTGACTTTTATCTGATAAATATAGAATGTTATTTTATGCTAGGCCTTGAATAACTGGTTTTTCTGAGGAAAATAATCTTGATAATTTACTGGAGTGAAATAATATCACATTTTCTCATTGGTAAAATATGACCAAGAAATCTGAAGTAATGTTTTAAGACACTTGAATGGTCAAGTAATATGACCAATTCCTGTTGTAGGTAAATTGAGTTCAATTCAACAAAATGCGCATTTTGTTTCATTTGTAAAGTGCTACATGAAATTTACGTAACTTATGAAGGAGAATTATATCATTATTACTATTTTCAGTATGAATAGTCGCAACTCAAGGCAGAACATAAACAGTAAACCACTGACTTGTGCAGTTTCCACCAAGAAATCTGCAACAGTCAATCTGTCATACATATTGCTTGTTAATATGTATGTGCATAAAATGTAAAGAAAATTTGCTTGCAGTGGATGAATAATGGATATATTTCATCTGATCCATTATTAATTTGTATATTTCCTGTTATGTTTTCTGAAAGGATGAAAGATACGAGTAGAATAAATTATTATTTAACAAGTTCTCCTCAAAAAGAAAGAAATTGTAAAATCTGAATTGCAGAGATTTTTAATTTTCTAACGTTATATAATGAATGTCAAGTTTTCCTTGTCATCTCATAATGCACACTAAATATTGTACTCACAGCTGGGTGTATTTTCCAGTGAATAATTACAGAATGTTATGACAAACATTTAGCTTTCTTATTATAAGTTCTTAACAAATGGATAGAATTAAAATTATTAAACAGAGCATTATATTTCAAATCAGTGAAATTTAAAATTGAAGTCATATATGAAAAACAATTCCCTACAGTTCACTAAGTCTATTACTGATACGTCAAAAATGGGAAGAAAATATGTTGTACAGTATAGAAATAGGAAAAATTAAGGTAGTATTCAAAAAGTGTTTTTCACATTTTCCCATGAAAATTTACAGGTAAATTTAAATTTACATGAAATTTCTTTCAATGTTTATGCCTAAATGTTTCAATTCTTTTGCTCCAACCCTTTAAGCAAAGAGGTATTTAAAACTGAAGATATGTACTTACCAGTTCTACAAATAGTCACCCTTCTTACCTAAGAATGCAACTGGTTTTTTTGCATGAAAGTCATTCAAAATATCAGTTTTTATTTGAAACTGATGTAATTGTCAAACAAATATTTACTGTATATGTAATCTTTAACAACAGATAGTATTTTGTTCATAGCCTTAATAAGATATTCTTTATTTACAGCATCAAAAGAACATGATTATCACCGTAACTCCGACTGCTTTGTGTGTGCAATTCTGACCCATGGTGAGGAGCAGGATGTTTTGTACGGAACAGATGGAAAAGCTGATTTTAAAAACATTCTCAGCTTTTTCAAGGGAAAAGATTGTCCTGGCCTTGTAGGAAAACCAAAACTATTTTTCATTCAGGTAAATTATATGTCCTAAATACAACCAGCCACCTAATGGTGGTTTATGATTGAAGTTAGCTTTCTGAAAAAGAAAATTAAAAGATATATTTAGTCAGAATCGGAACAAAAATCAAATTGTGAAATTGACTTGGCAACAAAATTATTTTAGCTGTAACTGTAACTTTTTGTCTATTAAAAGCATTTATTGTGTTCCAAAAGGTGTTTTGATGTCACTGAGATAAATGAAAAATGATTTACTTCTTCTATCTACTTTCCATTGTAGTTCAGCTGATCAGTTAGACTTTGATTAACTACCATTATTGCATGATTCTGATGGAGTTGATTGACATTGGCAGAGTCATGAGACTGGGTTCAATATAGGACATATGTGACAAACAAGACTTTCTCATGTTTTTTGTTTTAAATTATTCTTTATTTGTTGGTTGTTTTATCTAGAAATTGAAAAACTGTAAGGAAGCTTTGAACGCACTGTGAAACCTTTCTACAAGAAATAGTGGCTGATATGGCTGGTGATTAGGATTGAACTCTGTGATAAATATCCATACATTCTGAATAATCGAGTTGGATGAACTCCAAATAATTATTTTAACTTTCCATGAATATCTGTCAATCATCTCAGAACTATTAGGTTTGCAAAACAACAAAGCAAGGTAAGAGGATTGAAGCTTATTGATTTTATTAATTATTGTCTTTTTATGTGTGGCCATGTTTGGGCATTTGTATTTATATATTCATGACAAGAAGGAAAAAGGATTGTAAGTAGGCATAGATCTGATTATCTTGTGCAAAGCAAAAACAGTAAGTAAAATCTTGCCTGTGCAAAATGAACAGTCCATCAAATTAGGCTCCAATGCCTATTTACTTTAATCTGCCTCTGACAATATTGACCTTGTAATTGCATCCAACATGGCATTAAGTGAAATGTTGCTGATAATTTTGTTGATAATTGTTAAGTCATTCAGACACTAGAAATTACAACATCTGTTGCTAAAGCTGTGGGTTATATTGATGTGAATAAAATACATTTGAATTTTTCAGCAATATTCAAAATCAAGTTCATGCAGAACATTAAAAGATGGATGATAAAAACAGAGTTGCTTAAGAACCAGTTACATGACCTACATTTATACTCACACTGGCAGAAATTTGTATATATGGTATACCCGAACCCGAGCCAAATCCAATTCTGACCTGAAATTGAGGTACATCAGGACTGTGAAGATTATTTAGAAAATAATGGCAAATGATAGCAAGAAGAAAGAGCCAATTAAAGGGGAAAATAGGACTTACCTGTGCTTAAACTTGCAAAAGATATTTGTTTGAACCTTAAAATTTATGGCATTAATAGATGTCACACAGTAGGGCCATCCAATCAGAAAAATAGACCATATTACATACATATGCAAAACAAGCAAGTGATAAATTTGAAGAGTAACACTGTAATAAATTCCAGAACTTAAACTTATATTTATATCATTTGTTTATTAATATGTAGGTTTTAAACTGCATGTACAATTTTTTAAAGGATTTAACTCAATCAGCAGATTGTGAACAGGAAGTAAGTTCCATATTTTTAGCCCCTGAATGCTTATGAGTTCCATTGAATTCCATTCAATGCAAGACTTTGGTAATTCTAAATTGTTCTAAAAATTCAATCTTAGATTACAGGGATAAGAAGTTAGTGGAATAATTTAGTCATGTACTCTGGAACATCTCCTTTGATATATTTAAAACCAGAATTGCTTTCAGAAAACTTATTCTCTCATCTATTCTTAACCATTCTAATTCTATGAACATATCTGATGATAATGCATCAGTAAGAATATCAATAATCATCTATACTGGTCGTTTTTGAAGCTGTTTAGTTTAGAACTAGTACAATTTCACTAGATTGTTGAGTAGTAGTCACTAATTGGAAGTATATAAGCATTATAGTAAAAAGTTCTGGAGTTCTTTGTTAGGTACTTTTTTGAATCTACTAAGAAATGAAATTTTAGATGTGAAGGACCAACAAACATTGTCTATTTGTTTTTTCCACTTAATGACTTATGATATTGAATATTCCTAACAGCTTCTTATCATTTACATTTTCAGCAACTGTATTTTAATGCACAGTGATATATTTTTCTTCTTTAAACTTTAAAGTTTTTCTTTAAATGTTCCCACAAGCATGCATTTTTTTAGAATTACTTATTACCATCTTTGTTTTGACAACCCCTCAGTTACAACTTGGTCTGCATACCAGGGTATAGACATTACTGTTTGAGGAAAAAGGGTTGCATCATCTTCAAACATGTCAGTATTTGTATGTTGAGTACAGGGTGGAAAGTCATTGATAAATTAAAGAAAGAGAAGGGGACCAAGTACAGAGCCTTGTGGAACATCATACTTTATAAGAGAGGATAGAGTGGACATTTCCCATTGAGACTTGTTGCTTCCTATCACATAAATATGAATTTAGCCAATTTATTGAATGGCCATGAAATCTTTAACAATGCAGCTTACTTAGGTGAATATCATGTGAAAACAGTTGGAAGGCTTTCTCAAAATCTAGAAATATTAGTCAGTTAGTTTGCAATTGTTCATTTCTTTCAGCCATTGATCAGTTAATTTTTTGAGAACTGTTTGACATGAATGGACTTTGTAGAAACCTGACTGCTTCTTGTGGAAAAGAAAAAATGTATTAAAATAGTCATACACCTTGTTTTGCTACATGTTTTTCAAACATTATTTATCAAGCTTGTATTATAGAAATGGGTCTGTAATTTCCTGGATCACTTCTTCATCCTTATTCAAAAAGGAGTAATTTTAGCACACTTCAGTTTATTTGGGAAGACACCTGAAGTAATACTGATATTAATGAAGTAGGTAACAAATCATGCTATAACTGGTGCTAACAACTGACCTTTGACCTCATCAGTACCACACAATGTATTGTGTTGATTATGCTAAGAGTGTAGAGAATATCACTTTTACTCACAATAGCTAGAGCAAATTATAGATCATTAGGAACTCTTGCCTTTACAAAAGTTTAGATGTGGTTTAAGTCTGGGTTACAATGATTTTGCTCACTGCTAGAATACATACTTTCTTTATTAGTATAGAACTGGCTAAACATGTCAGCTATACCCTGCACTGAAGAAGATATGCTGTATTATGGAATCAACTGAGATGGAATGGAATACTTTTTTGATGGATTGGGCTCATTCAGATACTGCCACAAGGAGCTGGAATGTTTGTTTTCTTTAATACAATTTGCATAGTAACTTTTCTTAGATTAAATTATTAACAAGTTAACATTATTTTGCCATTTTCTATCACTTTTCCATTCTTCATTTTTATGAAAATAATCCCTTTTATTTGTAGTTTTCTTTTTTTGGAAGTTATCCATTTTAAGTTTGATGTTGAGGATTAATATGTTTTGGGTTTTTTTGTTGGTGCATGTTTGTTTAGATTGTTGTTGAAAAGTCTTTACCTCATGTCTAGAGCAATGTTAATGTTGAAAATATTTTCAATCTCATGGAAAGGTGTTTGAGCTAAGTCACAATGGTGTTTGAGCTAAGTCACAATGGTGTTTGAGCTGAGTAACAAAGGTGTTTGAGCTGAGTCACAAAGGTGTTTGAGCTAAGTCATAAAAGAATTCCTTTTGATTAAAATGTTTCGTGTCTTTATACTTTATTTCCGTGTGGTGTCCAACAGAGAGAGAGACAGAGAGTGTCTGCCACTTAGTGGACCCCAACAATATATATGTCAAAATATTATGCTACTCTTTTACTATTAATAATATTGCTGTGTGGTCAAGGAAAGGAAGCTATTCTACAAAAAGAAAATTATCATGCCATTGTGTCCAAACTTCTTCACCTGTCCAGACTGTGCTTGGCGTATATCTCTTCAGGGAACATAAACAATCAAAACTATGTTACATAGCTGATAATTTAATACAGTTATATTGTCACCCCAATCCTTGAGCAAAATTTGCTTTTCCTTGTATTTCCTTAAAGGTGTGCAGTAGTTTTCTTTTCTTTTTTAAAGACTTGGGTTGATTCTTATGTTTGAGACTCTCCAAAATTCTCATCTACAAAGGAAATAGGTTAAACCAGCATCAAATATGTGTGCAATAAAACTAAAAGATTAAGTTTGCAAGCAGCTCACAGTTCATGAAAAGTTTGGTTTTCACCAGATCCTTTATTTTCTTGTGATAGTGAGGAATTAGTTTGGCATTATCATTTCATGTTTATAGAATCTGCTGCACTCTTATCTCAGAAATCTGTATGAAAAAATGTATCACATTAGTTGAATTTAGTCACCATGTTGCTACAAATAGAAATGATGTTATTTATTCACAACACCCAGAGCAAATTGTTTTCAGAAAAACAGAACAATATCAAAGTGTACAGTACTGAAACTGATGCTAATTTCTGAAATATATTATGTGTATCTCAACAATTTGTGATTGATATTGGAAATGGCCATGAAGTGTCACTTCATGTATCACTATTATAAGACCTGTTAAAAAGACATAGTATCACTCCTGTACATACAAATAAATAGTTTTCACTGTTGCTTACAACAATACTAAACAAAGACAATATATGCATACATAGGCTTATTTATCTATACAAATAAAGATTGTTTATAATGTTTCACAACAGACAGGTATTTTATAACTGAGAAACATTATATCCAAATGCATTGTTTATATCATTATTTGCAATGTTTATCTTTATGTGCATCAAGATGTAAATGATGATGACATTGGAAATATTTGTAGTAAAACTTTTTTACCATCATTTGAAAGATTTGACATTATGAACATGTACCAACTGGAAATAAATTGTCAACATTTTTTATTAAGAAGACATTTTTATTGATATGTTTTCAACAGGATACAAATGCTCATAAAGAATATCAGGTGTGACATTCTGTACTGCCTTGTATGTACAGTCTAATGTTTGCCTTGTATGTACAGTCTAATGTCTGCCTTGTATGTAGTCTAATGTCTTCCTTGTATGTACAGTCTAATGTCTGCCTTGTATGTACAGTCTAATGTCTGCCTT
>QKMX01044566.1:0-11092 GCA_003401595.1 Venustaconcha ellipsiformis
GTGTGTCCTGTTATAACCAGAGGTGACAGATGTCACATTTGTTGTCATCTTGTAAAGATGTCCTCCAAAAAAACTCCGTTTTAATCTTGTACATCATCATTCTTTTATTTTCAGTGGCATAGTAAGTAAAAATGTTGATTTATATGGTGCATACAACAATTTTATGAATTCTTCTTAATTAATTCATACTTTTACAATTATTGACTGTTAATGTTATTATTGTTACCTGCTATATTTCAATGTGCAAGATTCAATGACAATTTCACTGGAGTGAATACAGCAGAATTATTGATTAGTCTCGTGGGTGATAACAAAATGCCCTATTGAGCACATTTCCCCACATGCTGATGCAGAGACAGTGCTAGAAAATACTGTATCCATGAACAAAGTAGCATGGGCCATTCCAGTCAAAGATTATAGTTACATATGATTAATATGACTTAATGGCTTTGTTGTTGATATGTTGTTGAGCAGAAATAGTATTCATATACTGTAGTCTCACTTGGGATTTGAGGGCTCATAAACAAATAGGATAAAAATGAGCAATGTATGTTTACAATGGTCAAAAGTTTGTTATCTTGTTATCTCCAACTGGTAATCTGGCTGCCCTGACAGACCAAATAGCTGTATCCAGTATCAACTATTCCTATGAAATTCATAGTGAACAAACATTTTTTATTGAGTCATCTGACCAAACCAAACTGGCCACACTGGACTGGCATTCCATAATGCAATCAGTACTGATGGCATATCCAAAAGGAAAATGCTGATGCATGCTGAAGATAACTTTGTCATCCATTATCCAAACTGTGCCAGAGGCTGTCTGGATTTTGTTTTCCTAACCCCTCCACTTTGATGAAAAAAAAAATATCACAAGCAAACCAATGAAAGAGGATGTTTATTTAAAAAAAATCTAGCAGTATGCTTGTAAAAGGCAATGTAGAAAGTACAAAATCTAGATGTAGGCTTGTAAAAGGCGATGTAGAAAGTACTGGGCATCTAATCTAGAACATTTCTGGTTATGAAGTTCATTGGCAATGAGACCTGCAATACAAGTGCAATGAGTATGCAATTAATCAAGATGCATCCTATATATCAACTAACATGGCCTTAAGCTTTCACAAAAAGTTTGGGACTTCCACCACATAGACGGTGACATTCCTGCACAACACAATACAGAAATATTCACAAGTTTGGTTTTTGGTTCACAACATCAACCTCACTTCCTTCTTTGTGTGGAGGATAATGAATGTAGAGAAGCAATACCTTGGCTCTTTTCAACATTTTGTCCATCTAGGTATGGAACAACAAACATCAACTTAATGTCTTTCTCCCCAAAACACTGAAACATTCATACTCTGGAGAAGGTTATAACCAAAATGTTGAAGTTGAGACTTCAGTAAGATATTAGACCATGTCATATCCCAGTTCATGATGTTTTCCATCGAGTAGGGTACAGTCCTGGAAGACATAACTCAAAAACATTTGTTAAGTATGGCTCTTGGTTCAAGAATGAACAACCTCACTTCCCTCATTTGTGGTTTAGGGTAGATAATCAATGCCAAGATCTAATCCCTTCTCTAAATCATTTTCATATGCAACTCTTAACAAATATTAATTTGGAGTCTATCTCCCAAACAAAAGTATAGCTCATGTGTCAGAGAAAGCATAAAGATCATATTTGGCCAAGGAAGTCCTCTGGCTATTCAATGCAAGCTGGACAATGTCATTTTGCTACTGGACCCTCAAAGGTCAGTGGCATGTTGACACTTCAAGAGAAGGCCTTAATATTGACCTCTTTGAAATAAAGGCTTTTTCAATCCTTTCCACACATGGTAGAACATATCTGTAGAATACAGACCTGATAATGTCAAACAATTTGGTTGCTCTGACTAACCTCTTCAAGGACCAATTTGATTTGTATTACTGAAGTTACTCTATACAACAGCAGGACAGTTAAAAGTCAAAATTTTTTCCTGACCAACAGCAAAGATTGAAAGCTATTGGCTCTCCAGATAATCCACCAATCAGAACGGCCATTTTGATGTCAGATTTAATATCTCTCATAAACAGCATGAAGTTAGAAGCAGATAAGTGTAGAAGACAGAGTGTTGTCTCTTTCAGTTATATGAAATAATTGTGGCAAGTATGCTATGTTGTGACTGATTTATCAAACCAACAGGACCACATCTTTGACTACCAGGCAAATAAACAGTAAGATGTACAGGTAATGATAAGTAGACAGCTGCCATAACTGGTATTGATTTTGAGACATTTCTATGTGGAAATCATCAAAATCCCAAATATGTCCAAGTGTTTAGATCAGTTCTGGTGAAGACTTTTCTGAATAGAACTTGTAAAGTACTAATGAAATATCAGTATTTTCATACAGGACAAACTGGACACTGTAAAAGTCTTTTTATGAAAACACCATGTTATTATAGTTGTCCATGAAGATGGAGTAGGCCATATTATGTGTCAGACTGGCATCATTTTCATTTAGGACCATCTAGGCACCATGCTGAGTTGACTATCTGTCTAGTTCCAAAAACAATAGCAAGAGTTTCATGATGGTTGCTATGGTGTCCATATTGGATGTCAAATCAGCACCATTTTTATTTAGGACCAGATAGACGTCACAACAAGTGAAAACTGTATGTCAGTATGATCATTCATCCAGGACAACTAGTGATAACAATTTTCAAGATGGTCACCAACATAGCTACATTGAAGGTTATACCATTTTCACTTAGAAGCAATAAGATATCATAAAGAGTCTTTTGCTGAAAATCCAATATAATTATTCCTTTTTCTATTCAGGTTGAGTTGAGATATCAAGCTTTTCAAGCTGGCTGTCATGATAGCCATATCAGAATTATACCAATTTCATTTAGGACCAACCAGACATCAAAAGTCTTTTAATGCAAATCCAATTATATAGTATTAAATCAGTAGATATGACCATCCATTCAGGTGCAGTAGCATTAGGTGTTCAATATTTGACTGTACTGGCAATACCGCATTATCTGAATAACATTATGTAGGATCAATTAAACCTTGATTTAATATAAGCGTAAGTCTCATGGCAAATCTGGAGCTGTAAAAATAAAGTTATGCTAAGGGAAGGGCATACAGAAGGATGAATGATGGAATTGATGCTACTGCTTAAGTTCTTCTATGATCAATAGGGCTAAAATAATCTTTACTTTTGTTAACATCTATGAAGCAATATAAAAGAAAACACCATTGTAGTGATATAATAATGGCTGTTCCATTTATACATATATTTATATGTACTAGGGTACTTTCATTTCACAGAGTTCATATGAAAATGATAAGAAAATTCTAAATTGCATCTGTGGGTGAGTACCCCTGGGTCCCAAGTATGTTTTACTGGAATGGCCCTAAGAAAGCAAAAAGTAAATTGTGAAATGATAGGCAGGGTCCATTTAAAAGTGCAAAAAAATTCCTATAAACAAGACAGAGTGATTCCTCAGAGCTCCTTTAATTAGAAAGCTGAGAAAACACTGGAAATATAAACTGGTTAGCCAGATTTACTGCATGAAATATGAACTGGTTGTTGGTTCATGTAAAAATGTGAGTTTATCTGATTAATGCTGAAAACATTTATAATATGAACTTTATTTTGCATTATACCTTTGAGTAAGTTTTACATTCATCTCATGTTCCTTGGTTTCTTTATCTAGTCTATGTGATCGAACAAAAGATTTCCAAGCATTCCATGTTCGAAAGAGTAATTTCCAGTCAGCCATGGCTCTAGCTTTCCCCATTTGCAGCTGACGTTCCAAAACAACATTGTACCAGGAAGAAAAATGTCTCTGAAGAATCTGTTTGGATGAAAAATAAACCAATAATTTTATATATATCAATCAGATTACATTCTGTCATCAGGTACATAATAATGTGGAATACAAAATAAGGCTGTTACAAGACAAAATTATTCATATTTTCAGTTATTTCCCATATAAAAGCAAAAGATGTTACTATCTGCTACAGTCAATTAATTGTTACAGTAATAAAATAAATGAAAAACAAAGCAAAAGAATTAAAAGGCAGAAATCAAAGCAAGTCAAGATGCTGTGTAGTATTATATATTTTATAGAAAAACAGCTACCATATATACAAAGTCTGGTTCAGGTAAGCAATGTAAAACTAATAATATTGTGTAGAACCATTTTTATTCTTTCTGTCAGTGACCTTGACCAAAATAATCAATAAGGTTCTATTTGCCCTTTATTGTGGAAGACAACCACAACATTCTTTTTGAACTGTAGATGGCATGAAACCAATGTTAATGCATGGAAACCAACACAGTAGCCTTAACCATTGAACTTTGACCCTGAACTTGATAGGATTCTCTACCTCAACCCAAGTGCAAGCCACCCACAAAATCTGGCAAATGTAAAGGGTGGAGAACTCAAGTTATTGAGCAGAAAGTAAAATTGGTAACAAGTGGATGGATATTGTAATCTCTTCCTTATAGTTGTTTTATGTATCCATAAGAGTAAAATTAACATCTATGTATGGAAAAAGAGCAGAAAGATAAATAAAAGGAAGCAGAAAAACTAACAGTATGATCACTTCTAAATTTTGATTTTGTATTGTTTTATAAATAAACAAGTTTAGAAAAAATCAATGTATCCTGGTTAAAAAGTGTAATGTATCTTGGTTAAAAAGCAATGTATCTTGGTAAAAAATGTAATGGATCTTGGTTTAAAAGCAATGTGTCTTGGTTAAAAATGTAATGATCTTGATTAAAAAGTAATGTATCCTAGTAAAAAATGTAATGTATCTTGGTTAAAAAGCAATGTATCTTTTGTAAAAAATGAAATGGATCTTGGTTAAAAAAGTAATGTATCTTGGTTAAAAATGTAATGTATCTTGGTAAAAAAAAGAAATGTATCCTAGTTAAAAATGTAATGTATCTTGGTTAAAAAGCAATGTATCTTAGTTAAAAATGTAATGGATCTTGGTTAAAAAGTAATGTATCCTAGTTAAAAATGTAATGTATCTTGGTTAAAAAGCAATTTATCTTGGTAAAAATGTAATGGATCTTGGTTAAAAAGCAATGTATCTTGGTTAAAAATGTAATGGATTTTGGTTAAAAAAGTAATGGATCTTGGTTAAAAAGCAATGTATCTTGGTTAAAAAAGTAATGGAGTTTGGTTAAAAAAGTAATGTATCTTGGTTAAAAATGTAATGGATCTTGGTTAAAAATGTAATGTATCTTGGTTAAAAATGCACATCCAGGATATGAATTTGATGAGAGGAATCAATGTCAGAACACTTTTTAAATACCCAAAACTTTTAAATGCAACATTTTCAAAACAGTTGTAGAAATTTTAAGACTCCCTAGATTTTGAATTTTAGAAATGACTCAGCTGTGTGATGGAAGGACGAAATTAGAAGGATACATCATCTAATACACTGAAATATATTTTTTTCATTTATTACATTTTAAAGGTTTGTAGTTTTGTGAAAAAGAATATTTCAAGTAAATTACATTCCTATGAAAAAGTTAACCTAATCATCTTAGCATTAAAATACCTTACCTATTTACTCTATATACCACTGCTAAGTAGCTGTTAACTGAATTTCTATCAGTCTAAACTGAGTGATAAATCAGTGAGGATGCTCACATTTGCAGAAGAGTGTGGAAGGGTTTAATATACATGTGACCAGGTAAGTAGTCTCAGATACATAATTTACAATAAAATTGTCATTAACCTTGATCATACATTAACCTTGATCACGTTAATGGCAAAAAATAGGTATCAGGAGGAGGAAATAGATGAGCATCAAGCCTCAACCATGGATTACTTTCTGAAAAAGCATCCAGGCTCTAACATGTGTAAAATTTTAATAAGCAAACAGCTTCAACCATGAGTATCCATCAAATAAGCACCCTGCCTCAACCATGGGTATAATTCAAATAGGCATCCAGCCTCAACCATGGGTATAATTCAAATAGGTATCCAGCCTCAACCATGGTCATCCATCAAATAAACATCCAGCCTCTATCATGCATATCCAATAAATAAGAATCCCGCCACTACCATATATATCTATCAAACTGCCTTTACCATGGGTATCCTTCAAATAAGCATCCAGCCTCTACCATGGTATCCTTCAAATAAGCATCCAGCATCTACCATGGGTATCCACCAAACAACCTCAACCACAGATACCCTTCAAACCTGCCACAACCATGGATATCCATCAACCAGCTTCTATGGATATTCTTTAAATAAACATCCAGTTTCTATCAATAACAGCCATCAAATGAGCATCCAGCCTCTACCATGGGTATCGATTAACAAAAAAAAAATGGCTAAAGTAACTATATGATGGATGAAATAGTTCCTAACATGGAGGTGGCACAGTCTATAACTACCTGATGTCAATACAGACATAAAAGTAACAAATAACACTTTCTTACTGTGTAAAAATCTGGGTAAATACAGCAAAAACACTAAATGCAAACCTTTGAGGAGGTAGTGCTGACATCAACTTGGTCTGGTGGTTGTCAGGGCCACAGCCACTTGACACACCTAACTCAATTCTCATCTCTGAGACTGAAACTCTAGAAGGTTGAATGTGAAATCCAGCCAATAGCTTCTATAATGACTATGAGCAAAATGTTGCATTTGAATGCAAGGCTTGCAGAGATTGCTCCAACCACATGAGATGCATCTGGTCTACTGAGACATTACAGTACACAGAGTACATCACTCACTTCAGGTGTGACACAATGGCTTGAGGGGTTCTATAATCTTTTTGAGATTACACTGGATAAAGAGATGTTGTGACCTATGACTCTTTGACATGCATTTCAAATAGTCCTTGTGAGCATGGATGAGGTCTTGCATCACTGCCTCACATGACATATCAATTAAACAGAAAATATGACCACTTTTTACCTGCCTTGTGAGAGCAATCAATTCTTGCTATTAGGCCTGTTTGCATCATTAGGACCATAGAACCCACTAATCTGAACTGGAGACAGTTCCAGTCCATTAAATGGGTATGCAGTTCTGTTTCGTAAAAAAACATGTTGGATAGAACAGTACCTTCAGTGAGGTTGAGCCAAGTTAATATCCAAAAAAGATTTCACTTAGGAAACATGTGGACTGAGCTTGGCCTATTTTTATGTTAAAACTGGCCAGCAATTCTGATAAAATTATGTCCTTATTGTGACTTATAACCACTCTACTATGATGTCTGAATGTGTTGGAAATAATGGAATGGTAACCTTTCATTGCAGTAGGTGCTAACTTTTTCTCCCTCCCTCCCACTGGACTAAATAGTTCCTGGGGTTATATATCACTGGAATGAACAGACTATTCACCCAAGACTTATTGAACCTGAAAGAATCACCAGAATCATAACCATGATCAAGGCTTCTGGATCAGGAACTGGAAAGATGAAGATGGGCAGTTTGTGGTTTGCCACAAAATGGTCACTGGACACCTAGGCTACAAGACCAATGGGTGAACTAACATCTTGACAATAAAAATGTAGTTCCATCTCAGCAGTGAGTTGGTTAGGAGATTGAGCCTGCTAGGAATATGTCTGACCTGGACCCTGATCTTTACCTGGAAGCACCTGGGCATAAAGTTCCAGACCAGAATGCATAGGTCAAGTATTTAATTTCCCTCTGTTCAGCAGGTCACCACCACTGACTTGTCTGATAAGATGAGAATGACCCTTCAGTTGAGCTGATCATTCCTAAAATGAAATGTATTTACTACAGCCTTCACTTCCAGAGGATTGATGTGAAAGGATATCTCCTCCAGCCCCAATTTGCCACTGATTGTGGTGAAGCAGGGCAGCAGGTGGGCTCTTCAAATATTATGAACTGGCATCTGTGCTAATGTTTAGTTGTTTTTTTTAATAGAGCAATTCCTACTACAAGCAACAGTTTGTCCTGCCACTGACATAGAACTTTTTTATTTTGGTTATGAATATGACTTAATATTGTATCAACTGGAAAATGGACACTATTGGGCCATCTATCAAGGAAACTATTGGGCCATCTATCTAGGACACTATTGGGTCATCTATCTCTGACACTTGAAAAGGCAAGCTGCAAAGAATCAATCAGCTTGCTAAATTCAGCTTGTTGTGAATTGCAAGCAAATCGTCTGCAAAACATTTTATTTCTGTAAGACCATATGAAATGTTTGTCATTACGGGGGAATATGAAAGGGAGCGGGCCCTTCTAAACATCTTGGATTTTCCTATTGGTTTTTGGAAAAGCCATCCAAAAGTGAAGTCTTGCACATACAGGCATGTTGTTGGTAGGCTGTCAGGGTGGCTGGTCAATGGTGATTGTTGAGAGGCTCATCAAAGGTGAAACCTCATTTCCTATCATTTTTATCAAACTGCACAAAGGGCTTACTGGCTCTTGAATTTTGAGGACAAAATTGTTACTGCTGGCAGTGTTTGGCCTTCACTGATTTTGCTACAAATCATATCTACAATATGGCTGAGGCTGATATGGCCTAAATGCTGGAGAAGGCAGTGAAAAATGCTGGAGAAGCAGCTCTTGTACAGCCTGCTTCCCATATTTTATATTCAGCTGCCAAACTGCAATGGCATACTAAAGGGCAGAGTGCAGTGCCAAAAATTATGCATCTCATCCAAGACAAATATAGAAAGGCATCTCTTCTAACCAGGTTTAAACTGGACAAAGCCAGTATATGCCATGAAATAATGTGTATTAATTCTATTGACAATACAAGCCATGGACTCCCATGCTAGATCATTGGCTGAGTTTTTGGGCACAGAGAAAAACTGCTAGCAATGCCAGGTCAATTACAGACAGATTGATCACCATTTCCTAACAACAATGATGACAGATAAACAGATCAAGGTCACTCTTATATCCTATGCACCTGGACTTTTAGGCCACTAAGACATGCATGGAAACTTAGTCCACTGGGTGCCATAGAATGGTAGGACAATCTCCCATCAACTCCTAGCCTTTATTAAAATACATGACAGAAAGATACAAAATACCCCTGATGACAGCACCTACAATGTTGTTAACTGTACAAGTCTCTGCATTTGCAAAATAATAAGGACTGTGATAAGTGCAGTACAGTCATGTTATGCTGCATCTTGGAATCACACTGATCCTCCAGTTCAAGATGGTCTGACATAACTGTTGCTGCAAGCCTTATGTGTGTGTTCCCCAGTGTATGTGTGGGTATCATCATGGCATTCCAAACTTTTATTAATGAAGATGTCACTTTCAGTTGATATCATCCGCTCTCTACTTTACAATTCTTGGACAGAACCAAGGTCCATGTTCCTTCGATCTACTAAGTGCACACATCACTCTTTGCAAATGAGGAACATATCATAAGTATTTTAACTGAGTTTAAATCTTATGCACTCCAAACAACTGACTGACATTGCTGAACTGAAATAACAAGAATGATAAAAAGAACAAAAAATAACAACCTGTAAGTGCTCACTAATCACAATAATGTACTTGCTAAAGCCAAATATTTAAGCAGTGCAAACAATGATGACAACCAACAATGACATACTGTGTTGGAGTACAAAATCTGATAATAAAGTCCAGAAATTGCCCGTAATTCACACAAGATTTGATGCCAACATTCAGTAAATATATTAATAGTCAAATCCATACCAACTCTAGATGAATGTGTAGCATTTTCCAGTTGATTTTTATAGAATATCAATAGGCAACACATTGTGTTGTTGACTCTATTGCAGCAAAAGCTGAAACTGCTAAACATGATGGGTAGGCTCAGTGTGGTGATATGGTAAGAGCTGCTTCCCTTTAGCTATCTGATCTGTAGATGCAAGGACTGGACTTGAGAGGCTAGAGCTTATTTCCTAATGTTGATGTGATCGTGGAATTTATTCAACAAAGAAACAACACTTCTGTTTGTATTTAAATGTGTAGATTGGAGAAGGGGTATTATTACATGCATGAAGGATAATCATTTGATGAGTTGTTGAATTCTTGGTTGATAGCAATCATGAAATCCAAAGAAAATGAGAAATCTGCAAAAAATACTGAATTGACAATATAAAGAAAAAACACCAAGAGTAAACAGGAAAACTCTAGCTCAGCTAACCTTTAGATTCTCTGCAACTTGTTTTGCTGCCATTTCCTCAAGTCTTAACTTGATTTTTCGTTGTCTTTCTTCTGCTTTTCTCCTTTCTTCAAGCCTTATTCTCATTTCATCATCTTGCTCCATGCTTACTTGGGCTGCAGCCATTTGTGTAATTGCTTCTTTCTCCTCTTTTTCTCTGTTAAAATATTTTTTCTGTTACCACTAATTGTCTCTCACTATAGTGAACAATTCATAAGAATAATTTTCAACAATCAGGCTTCCATTTTAATGAATTAATAATCTCCACATGTAATTGATGATTAGTGTTTTGTTTATAATGTAATGAGGTTCAAAAACATGAAATCACAAAAGTAGTGGATCATGTAACATTGTAGTTCTCACCCTCCTTGAATATTTTCTGCAGATAGCACCAACCAATGAACCATTTTTGCTTTTTTTCAGTGTTGGTGGTGTCAGTAAATAGTATTGGCAATATCAGTCAGTGGTGCTGATATCAGTCAGTGGTGCTGATGTCAGTCAAGACAGTGTTACTGTAGTCAGTCAAGACAATGTTGGTGATGTCAGTCAGACATGGTTGGTGATAGCCATAAATTCAAAGTAAAAGGATTTATTCTGTGCATTTATTCAACATCTTTATTTAAAACAGGTAACAGTAACCTGCCTTCTCCTTTTCTCTTCAACCTGTTGTTTTTCAACAGCCATAAGTTTTCGGATCACAGCCATCTCATTTCTGATCTCCATCTCTTCCTTTTTCATTTTGAGAGCTTTCTCACGATCCTCCTGAAATGTAATAGGATAGTGTCTCTTATCATGTTACTTATTTGACGGACATATTACAAATTTTCTTTTTATATTTAATTACAAGTTCTTGTTACTGCAGCATGTGCTTATGACAGAGTTGATGTTAGTATAATACATCTTGATACTATACAACGAGACCCCTATATATATATATA
>QKMX01044593.1:0-10275 GCA_003401595.1 Venustaconcha ellipsiformis
ATGGACTCGTCAGGGTTGGCAGGTCTGCCATCAATACTTGCATTCAAATTGAATCCAACTGCAAATAATGTAGACCCTTGATCTGTTCCATAATACACTGGCAGATAGATCATGGTCTGTGTTCTACTGATTACTCCTGACAAACTGTATAGACGCAGATCTGCTGACACATTATGCAGTGGCAGATATGGGTGTGTGCATTTTGCGTATGGACTCTTTTTATAAGCAAGTATATATGGTGCAGCTGATATTAGTATGGTGTATTTTGTATTCAGACATTTCTTGAAATTTCATTATTTTGTTGAGTTTCATTTTCAGAACTTAGAAACGAACCAGCATTCCACAATTTACATTTTGCTATGTACAATACTCTCATACTCTACATAATTAAAATACTCGTTTTTGAGGAGAGTTCATTTTGAATGCACATCAGTTTGCGAGTACAGAATTTAGTTTCAGCAGTATGTGTAAAGAAGATAAGAGATTAATACTAATGCAAACCATTTGCTTAATTTCACTGTGAGTACTATTGCATATTTTATCATGTCATGTTTTCCATTTGCAAATAGATCAACATAATTGTATGTGTATTTTACTTGATCAATTGAAAGAATTGCATTTGGGGTAATAACATGCTTTTAAAATTATTTTCTAAGTGGTACATTTAGGTAGCTTTCCATTGCATCTTTTAAACCACCCTTGGTTTGTATGTTTAGGTAGTGTTCCATTGCATAAGAAAATCTTCCAAGATAATTTATGAAAAGTTGCATAAAAAGTCATTAATCCAGATTAGTGATCTTGTGGAATTTACATTTTTCTTCATCTTGCTGCTTTGCAGTCACATACTTCATTTTACAAATGTCCAATAAATGTTACTCTGGAATTGAAATTTACAATTGATTGGTCAAACTTAAATTGGCGTTTAATTGTCCAATCATATTTTTGTTTTCTTAGTTATAATCCAGACATGGTCTGTTGGTAATATTCTGGCCCTGTCTGAGTTTGACAGATGACAGCATTGTCTGCTTTTCTTTTTTTAAGCAAATTGTTCTATCTTGTTTCTTCAGTAAGTAATAAATACAGGTCTAGTCAGTTGTCATGATTGATTCACATTTGGCATTATATATACCATGGAGCTGACAGATTTTAGTCTGCCCATTCAAAATGGACCTCTATCGTCTGCTTCCCACAGAGATAGTGTAGTGGTACCAGAAGGACTTCGCTATTGTGTTCATTCACAAACATAATAATGGACATCTTTTTCCCATCATTTGTTGAATGTGCCAAGTTTGAAAGGATAATCATACAATTTATTATTCAGGGATAATAGTGAGTTTGATTGTTCTTATGTATTTTCTTTTGTAGATACTGGATTTAAAGATATGTTTCAAAATACAGATTCATTTTTGCACCAACATGCTGAATTTCTAGGATTACACTATGTGGAAAAAGTTTGTAATATTTATGTAGGGTTTATAGTGTATTCAGAGGGGAAATAGCTATAAACTGAGTTGCCTATTGTAAATAATCTTTAGATATTCCTGCACATTTCATAGTTCATGGTAGTGAGAATTGCTACAGGAGCTGTGAATGTACATACATGTACTTTTAAAATGCCGTTGATATTTTTAAACATTTGTTAAAAGTAGAAGTATTAATTCAGCAATGATCTTAAACCTGAGTTTGAACATTTAATTATGCAATGACTGGAGCTTGTCAGGTTATTATTTCCATAATTTATTGTTGATTTTTTTTTTATAAATAATTTTTTAAAGTATTACAAGAGGCTATTGAAATGGACTTGAATCATTCAAAGGGTGTTGGAATTGTAATCAGATGACTGATATGACCTGCAAGCGAACTTTATTGTTTGCATGATGCTTTCTTGACTGCATTCAAGTTGATTTAGGTTTGCTAGTAGCAAAATGTTAACCACCCCATTTCATAAAAATGTTTGTAATATACATAAAGGCATTCAAAACTAGACTACAATACATTGTGTAGCTTACATTACTGATATCTCTCAATATGAACTTGAACAACACAAGTCTTCTTTTGGCTGGCTAAAATTTCAACAAGTGCCTAAATTGTGAGCAGTAATTAGCATCCAGCAATAATTTTGAGAATACTGTGATAAACCAGATCTAAAGCGGAATCATTTTCATTCGAAATTAAATTTTGTTCACAGATATTGAGAGATTTGTAGTTCATTTAAATAAAAACTCTACAAAAACTTAAAATTTGCATAAACTGTGTTTTTGACCAGAATGAAACCTTGTGGGTTTGTGCCAAAAAAATAGACATGATGTCCAATAAGAAAAAGATTTAATGCACTAAGATTGAATTAGGCACATTGCTTTGCCTTTAATCTGATGTAGATGTAACAACCACTTATTAAATGTTTGTATTGCACAATTTTTACGAAAGGAAAATAAATCTATCAAATGATCTTTTTCAATTGCACTAGTCATTCTCAGACCCTCTCTTTTCCCCATTCTCCTAATCTCTCTTACATGGCAAAGCTTGGGATCATCAGGAAATTATCATATACTCTGTATATCTTGTAATATTTCTTGATTAAGAGGTTAAAAATAAACTGCATGCAACCAGATTGTAGAAGTGTGGATGAGTAAAAGGCGAAACATATTCAAGCAAATTCCTTTTGTTTCGTGAACTTTTTAACTGAAAGAAAAATTTGTAGTCATGGCAAATCTCATAAGCACATGTAGTGCATTTTATCATCTGTATACTTTGAGAGTTTCACTAAAAGGTTGATAGAGAATATTTCTTAAACTGAGTAAATATTAAATGGTGAAAATCACAATAATTACCGTGGATATCATTATGACTTTACTCATAAACTGGTAAATCCAACAAATTTCAAGACAAAAGTCAGACAGAGTGAAAATTACAATGCAGAATTTTATTGCACATTGGCAGAGAAAAAAAGAAAAACATATACTCCATAAATGCTTAAAAATTGAAAGTTTGCAAATAGTGATGATTTTCTCACACCACTTGCCCTTTTTTTCAAATGTAACTACCCTTAGTGTATGTTCAATTCCTTTCGGTTTATCACCAAAGACAATGAGACATATTTTTTTTAAATATTAGGAATAAGAGTCAAGTCCTTTGGGAATCGAGGTCTGTACAAATCCTAGTTTACATAGTTCTGAATGAGGATTTTTTTTAAATAGTCTCCAAAATTCAGATGTTTTATATCTGATCCAAATTTGGAAAATTTAATGACTTTTTTATTGGTACACCCAATTTTGCAGTTACCGTGAAAGATTATGGACGACATGTTAATTAAGCAAGACAGAGACTTGATGATGTTTGGGTCAAGGTCAATGTTACTGAACGAGTGAAGAAAAGTGGTTTTTAATGATTTGAGTTTTGCATGATTTGAATTCCAGACCTTGAACATGCAACAAAGTTTCTCAATTACTTGTATGATAAAGGTCTATTGATTTTGGAGTAAAGATGTTGAAAGTCAAGGTCATTAAGAGTCATGGAACTATGAGCTTTGCAGAATGTTATGGGTTTTTTAAAATTGTTTTCCCTGGCCAAACTTGGGTGATGGCTTGCTCTTAGAGTGATAAAGAAACCTATAGATTCTGGGGGTTCGAAGGTCAAAGGAAATGGTGTCTGCGCAGGTAGTTTAGTTCAAGACTGCATACCTTGACTAAAGGTTAAGATCATTGGGAGCGGTTGGTCAGTAATCAGTGGAGTTGGCCATGCCCTGATTTTGCCAACATAGAGGACTGTTAATACAGTTTGGCATCAGATACACTATTCATTGCACTCTTGTTGTGCATTGTTATGATTTTGAATATCAATAACAAATTTTTGTTCAAAATCTTTTCATTTGTTTTAAAATAATGGCATAAATATAGACAGATTTATTTATATGTCCTTGTGTCTTTTTTTTAAGAAATTAAACTGTAAATAAGATTTTTTAACTTCATGGTAAATATATATGTATTGCTTCATCCTCTTGAGAACTACTAATTATTCATTTTTGCACATTACTTCTAAGCAATCAATTTCAAACATACCTTTTAGCGTTCCCATCATCATAAAAGCGATTTAAAATGTCTGCCAGATAGTGGAAAAGATGCACAGTTTAGGACTTTTGGTGACCATGTTTGTGCTGCATACATACAGGTACATTTTACAAATGTCATTAAAACTATTATTCATATTCCTTTAGACCAGGGTTGTGAGAAATCCAGCCTGTGACTGGGTTTTACCTTTCAAATTATGTCATAAGGTATGGCTTTAAAAATCATTTATCCAACCTGCACCATGGAGGAAATTGCCTGCTTTGGTTCATAATCATAGGGTTGGAGCCTCCTTTTTGGTAAGTTTATGATATACTGGTGCATTGTGAAAAGTTAAGAGTGGACTTTTTCATAATTGAGTCTTCAGGGTATTGGAATAATTCATTGCCAGATTGTGAAAGAGAATTAGGTTCATGTATGGTTCATTTAATATGGTTGGGCCCCCTTCATTGTACTGTCCTAAAGTTGATTATTATTTCACTGAAATGACTGAGTTTGAAGGTAACTGACCTTACTCTAATGCCTTTGATTCATTAGCACATTAATTGGGGTAGGGTAGGCAGGTAAAATTTGTTAATGACATAGAATTTAAACTCTAAATTTAATAGAATTTGGGCTTTTTTAAATTCTGCTATTGTTTTATCATTCAGCTGAAACGTCATTTGTATAATTATTTATGGTTGATGCAAATAGTAAGGTCTTCTCATCATTCTTTGCTGACATGTTATTGGTCAGTTCTTAACTATGTATTTGTCAGTTCTTAACTCTGCTGGTCAGGTGGATGAAATGGTTGCAGGGTCATATTACAGTTTAAAAACAGTATTTTGATTACTGATACAAGTTTGTTTTTCTTTCATTATGTTAAGGTAGAACTAATTTCAAAATCAGCACTTCAGTTTCTTGCACCCTTTTATACAAAAGTTTAAATAGATCATCTAGCAGTAAAGGCCATGTGAGCTTATGGTATGACCATATGTTCATTACCCATCTTCATTTGTTTCTATGATGGCAAGGCCATTATTCTGAACCAGTTTTGATATAACTTGAAATCTGAGCTTGAAGGATCTCTGAGAAGTTTGATGTGAGTGTAATCCATGCATATTAGTGAGGTGATTTTGCATTTGATAGGCTAAGCATGTTTATGTACTGCTGGCCATATTTTTAACCTGATTTTAATCAAATTTGGTGTAAATGTCATGAAGATCGATGAGCTTGGAAGAGCTTGATAATGAATGAGATCCACTCATTAATAAGGAGTTCTTGCATCTGATTGGCCAAGCCTGTTACTAGTCAGGATGTCATAATTCTAGACAAGTGTTGACTGGGCTTATCAGCACCCTGGTATATCTTTGGAAGCTTTTGGAGGATTAAGAGCAATACCTACATATTTATGAGACGATTTGATGGGCAGGGCTCACTGCATCTTTGTAGAATCTAATTTAGAATTTATTCAAACTTTGTAAATAAGCTTATGCTGTCATGGTCTGGGTTCTTTGATGAGTGTAATAGAAACATAACAAATGATCAAAACTTCAAATTATAATAATTTTTAACAGTTACTCTAACAGAAAATTGTCACTCAGCTATTAAGTGTTTAATAGGTATAGTCCTACTTAAGATTCCCCATTCCAAAACATTATTTTGAAGTGAATATTTTAATTTCTTTATTTAACAATACAGAAATGGAAAATGTGACACTCTTCCAGTAACATTAACTGTATGAATATATGTCAATACCAATGTGTGACATTTGAGAACTAAACAACTGGGGCATCATTTTTTTAAAGACTTTCATCTTGTATGTATGCGCATGTATATAATGAGTAGGAGAATACATCAGATCTGATTATTCAGGTGTATATATAGTTCATATAATAACTGTAGTGGGAAAAATTCCAAGAGGTCATAGCTCTACTGGTTAGTTCACAATTAAATCTAATGTATTGGGCTTTCAAAGTTACCTGTTCTCTTCCAAATGAGGCTAAGCAAGGGAAATAACCCACCATATCGATTATTGAGAATCGCATGTATGGAGTTTTAAAATCCAGTACAAAATAAATTTTAGAATACTAAATGCATAAAGATCAAATATTTTAACAATTTATTAACAAAAATGCATGTCATTGATAAAAATGGATATTTCATATACAACTGAAGAAAAATTATAAAGAGAAATATTATTTAGAGACAAGGGTTATTGGCTATCATAAGTATGTGCAGTGCTTTAAGAATCAGACTTTTATAACAACAGTAAATACTTTTTTGCAAGTAATATTTTTTAAATATTAATTTTGCTTCATTCAAAACAGTTATTGTGAAAACTAAGTTTAGGGATTTATTTGCAAAGGAATGTTTCTAAAAGCTTAGCCATGTCATCACATGTAATACGCACTGTATTGTATTAATATATTTCATTGCCATTACTCATAAATTATTTGGCATTTACATTTTTATTTCAAGCTTTTAATAGCAAAATTCATCAATAGGCTTTTCTTATTAAACATTTCTAAATTTAAATACTAAGGGTAAATAAAGAAAACCTATGGGTTAAGAGATAAAAATAACTTGTAAATTTTAATTTCTTCTCACAGTAAAGTATTGTCTAAATACGATGCATAAAAGTTTTTCCTTCAGACTTTAAATTTAAAACTTCAGGATGGCATTTGTTATGGGCAAGTCACTATGTATATTAATAATGCCTGGTGGGGGTTTTAAAAATTTATAATCACACAATTGTAAAATAGAATAAATCACCATGATAAATCTATGAAGTTGGTGATGTTGCTTAGCTTGTGTTTATAATACTATGCCTGCTATGTGGGGGAAAAAAGCGTCCTGTTATGAAAGCCAGCTGAGCAGTATCAAGCCTACTTGGTCTTTGTGTATAATTTTGAAATTTGTTAGAATGAATATGTGTAAACATAGAATATGAATCTTTTTTGTATAACACTACAAATTTAAATCGTTTTATCAAGATGTAAATTTGAAATGTGTATAGGTAAGCAAGTTACTCCTATCTTTGTCAAAGAGGAAGTGAATTGTTGCCATGGATAATTGTTTTCATGTTATAGATAGTTTGAGTTTTTCTAAGATTTTAATTGGTTGCATGTATTAATAGCACTCTGATGCAAATGGTCTAAAGAATGAATTGATCTCGGCTGCTAAGTTGTATAGAACTTTTATATTTTAATGGGTGCTTGTTTAAACCTCCACTTACTATGAGATGATTAAAATTGTTAAATAATGCGTAAGATTGGCTATCTGATTTACTATCTGTAAAGAAATGTCTCAGAGAGGCACAAATATTTAAATAATTCAAACCCCATAGTTGGAGAGGATTGTCATTGGACCATTTTTACATCCATAATAAGGGAGAATTGTAAGTACTCAACATTGTAAACTATAGATAGAATGGCTAATGGCTCAATCAAAGTATTCTTGTAATATAAGAGTGTTTATTTTGTCGCGATCATAGATTTCCAAATAACTGTACATGTACCATACAAATATTAAATTAAAAAAAATTGATGCAAGATGGATGTTCAGTTCTTTATATTCCCCCCCCCTCCAGCTCCTCATCCTCTCTCTCTCTCTTTCTCTTGTGGCGTCCTTGATCATACTGCAACTGCTGAAATGTTTTCCCTTTCACATATTTTTTAACTTTTGTGGACATAACTTTCATAAATTTTGTAATTGTGTTCAACCACCCTGTAAATATTGATAGAGAATGACAGACAGAATAGTGCTCAAGATAGACAAATCAAATTCAGTAGGCTTATTTGCATTTGGCTTCCAACTGGCCATAAAGCCTAGTGAGCTTGTTGCCATCTCTCAAAGTTTGCTAGCTGCCACTCAGGAGATCTCACTAGAGTTCAATAATGAGTGAAATCCATACATCAATGAGATTTTGTATCCGAATTGCTGAACTATTCTAGAAACTATAATATGATATTGAGTAAACTTGTTAAATAGACTTCAATTATCCAGATGTCCAATGATTTTTATTATGAGCAAAATCTTTGCATATTAATGACATTCAGTGGAAATAAATATATCAAAATGTAAGTAATTTAAGCGAGGTGGGGAGGAGTAAATAAGTTTTCCTGTTTCTCTAAATTAAAATATGGGATGTAACCTGTGCTTTGAATATTGAGAATCACAGGTTTGGGTTACATAGTTTTGTAGAACCAAGAAAAAGTATAACGAAATATTTGAGTACAACAGCAGGCTAGCTTCGACTATATGTATAATTGTAATTAAATGAACAGAATATCATCACACAATTGCTGCTATTATTGGTATCAGTTTGAAATTAAGTTTTGTTCTCCCTAATATTAATTGTGCTCTAATAACATATTAAACTTCTGACACATTTGAAATTCCTAAATATTTCATTTTTTAAAGAAAATACAAGTACATGATTTTCTTCTGAGACAGTTACAGTTTTAATTACTGTGAGTAAAGAAGCCCATGGCCTAAAAGAAACCGAAACTACAACAATAACCCTCTCTCGTAAACAGCATAATATCAGTAGGTATAAAAGATATGTATCTGTAGATTACACATTAAAGCTGATATGCATCTGTAAATTACACATTAAAGCTGTTAAAAATATTCTATGACTTTGTTTATGAACAAAAGGCTGTCTTTGGAAATAATTTTTATGAGATTATCGTAAACTAGATAGTTTACATTGGTTGTGTTCTTATAGTAATATATAAGCCTGTTCAAAATAAAGAGCCATCTGTTATGTACACCAAGTGAGTGAGATAAGACTCACTTAGGTCTCCTATCATGTAGATGAGTTAATTAAACGTTTGCCAATACAGCAGTTTATTATTTTATCTTTACAAATTATTAAACCTTCCTAACTTTTTGACAAAAAACCTTGTTAGCGCAGTAAATGTAGACCGGTTATAATTGAAAACACTTATACGCTTAATATAAATTAGAGCGTATTCTGTTATAATTTTGTCTGTTCTGTACCTCATTTTCACACAACAACTCGATCTCCATCTTGCCTTACCAAACTTTGCGTAATAAAGAAACCTATCGATTTGATGGTCAAAAGTTCAGTGGTCTGGGTCATTGACTGAAAGAAGAATGATTTCTGCAGAACAACAGTAACTGTACATCATTTACCTGGACCATGGTTTTACCTTCGGTTAAAAAAAGAAACGTATTGATCACACAGTCAAAGTGACTGAAGAAAAATTATTTCCGCACAATAAAATACATTCTGTACCACAAATGTGGTCTACTGTTTGTAAATGGCTTGCACTTGGGTAAGGCAGAAATCTATTGACTTGAGTCAAAAAGACAGGTCAAGGACACGATAACATTTCTTCATTTCACGCATGGACAAATTCGAGATATCTTAGACTGGTTAAGGAAGAAAGCCATCGATTCAGATCAGAGGACAAGGTTGCAGTGTCTAAACAAATGAAAAGTATTTCAAAACAATAACTTTAGCTATACATCACAAACCCAGATTAAACTGCTCTGGTAGCCTCAGTAGTTACATCGTCTGCCTCTGATGCGAGAGGTCGCGGGTTCGAACTCTGACCGTATCATACCAAACACATAAAAATAGTACTACCAATAATCTCGCTTTGCGCTCTGCTTAATAAATTAGTGTTAGGGCTAGTCAGACTGGTGTCAGGATAATTTGACTTGGTGCTAGATGTAAAGCAAAAATGACCAAGTCCTCATAACTACAAGATTTTATAGTTCTATACTTGACATCAGGCCACAATTTGAATTTTCTATAAATAAAAAAGCAACAAAAAATTACCTAATGGAAAATAACTTTCCTGAATGATCCTGTTTACAAAATCAAAATCATAACCTGTAAAATTCACTTAGGAAACTCCAAAACCATGGCCAAAATAAACATATTTACTTCATTTATTAATAATAATTATGATATTAAGTTCGTAAACATAGAGAATAATTTAGCTATATATTAGTTGATGATTTAAAATTAAATATTTTTTTTTTTAATTTCAGTCAGGTCAAGGCGAAATTAATTTATTCTTGGACAAGGTCAACTCCAGCATACAATGTTATATTACAATAGCATATAATGAAATAATTTTTTTAAAAATTAACCAAACAATTAAATTAAATATACATAACAGCCATATGACTAAAACTGTTAAAGCTATGTTGAAAAATTTAAATCTCACACACACACACACACACACACACA
>QKMX01044623.1:0-11725 GCA_003401595.1 Venustaconcha ellipsiformis
TATTATTGTTGTTGTTGTTGTTGTTGTTGTTCTTGTTCTTTTTATTGCAAAATTCGAGCAATCCAACTTTTCATATGTAGTTCATCCATTGGAAAGATAATTATTGTTTGCGTTTGTTGGAAATGAAAAAGTCAAAATGTAGATAGTGTCGTGAGGCAGTGAAAAAGATGGAAAAAGATAAACCTACCGCGCCATTTTAAAAGTTATGGGCCCGAGGACAGAGATTTGCTGCTCATGGTACGATCTTGTGTATTTTTTTTTTAGCATAATTCTAGTGCCCTGATTTATTTGTCATGTCTTTCCTACAGCCGTGCATTAGAAGATGAGTATAGTTCTCGAGTGACTGTACATAACACCAGAAGGCAAGGGTCTGCATGTTGAGACCACAATCAACACAGTGATGTAAAACGTGTAACCTTAATTACAGTCCTTAAAGGTGTTGAGAGCATGCTGCAGTATTAATAGTTCTACCTTCATAATTTATTCATCAAATGTATGAAAAAACTCCATCAAGATTATAGGAACTAAAAGCGAATCCAGAAAATTTTTTTTTATCTAAAACTGTACTGCAAATTTTCTAAATGACTGTAACCATTAGATCAAATGAACGACAGTGCATGTCGCAGAATGATTAACTCCAAGTATAGATAAAACTCATCTATTGGTTCAGAAAATATAAACAGAAAATAACAAACACTTTAACAATAGCCTTAATGCAAATTTTCTATACTTGTGACCATTACTCAAAGGTCAAAGGGCAAGTGAGCATGTCAAATGAATTCTTAGCATCATTGTGACTCATTCCAAGTATAAACAAAATCATACTGGAGGTTTGAAAATATAAGCGAAGGAAAACACTTTAACCAAACTAGTATTGTAAACTTCATACCACTGTGTCATAAGCTCCTAGGTTATAGGGGTGAGGAAACATGTCAAAGAATGAATTGTCGTTGTTTTATAATGTCGAATGCCACGTTTGGTGAGAATATAATAAGGAGGTTTAAAAATATTAGCGAATAAAAGAAAACATCCAAAACCTTAATGAAGGTTTTCTGTGAACTTGAACCAGCGAAAAAGGGGCTAGTAAAAATGTTATTGAATGACTTATTATATGGTCATAATTATGACAATAAAGACAAGACTCTAGAAAGGAGTTTAGGAAATATACCTGGATTAAAAGTTGTACCAAAAAGAACCTAATTTGTTGAGAACGCAGATGCCGGCATTGGAAAATTACTGCTATGTCTCACGGGCTCGAAAATAAAAACTGAGCGAAGTACTGGAGTGTAGAAATAAGATTACAATAATCTAATTTTAGTTGAAATGTGTTGTACTTATTTAGATACATCGATATACGAAGTTGTATTCCTCTGTGACGAACAATGTGAGAAGAAAGAAGCAAAACAAAATTAAAATCAACAAAAACCTGAGAACCACGTCCCATGAAAAAGATTCCAGGTACCCGATTTAAAATACAATACATATCCTTGTAGACCTTGATTAGGCTGGTAGTCATGACAGCATTACAAATTAAATGAAATGTAACTAACATCACATAATAAAAAGGTACTAGAATAAATACAGGGGTACACATAAAACAATGTATTCAATATTTATGGGAATTTCAAGACGTAGGAAAAGGAACTTCGAGCACAAACAATTTGATTTAAAGTGTGAAATAGGCATTTTCCACATACAATATTCACATTTGAACAACCATTGTGTTAATAACAAACTAGAATCTAAAACAAAAATATAAAATAAAATTTGCAGCTTTGACTGTAATTTAACAAACACAATTTAAAAGCGTCATATTTGAATGGAACTTTCAACGCAAACACGTTGACTCAAGGTTTGACACTGGTGTTCTCGAAGTACACTATTTTAAGTTTAAACACCGTTGTGCAATTCAACAGATAAAATAAAAACATCACCACATGTTCTTCAATATGGCGGGATGTTGGAGAAAAGTAAATATAAAATGAGAGGTGTTTGTAACATGTATTTTATTGTTTGCCGTTCATGAACATGGCATATTTATCAGATAATATATGCAATAACTAAAATAAACGTAAGTAGATAATTGTTCATTACAAACGACACATTACAAATAGACAACATTTTCAACTCGGATATATTATGGAACTACCCATCATGCTGGAAAATCATGTAGCAGACGGTTATAACTTAGCACGAGCGATTCAACTATTTGAAGATACCAATAATTAATTGCAACAGTAAAGAACATGCAGACAATGGTGTTGACCCACCTGACTAGACTCACTGACACGTATACATGTCAATATTGCTTGAATTAGACTGGGAATATGCACAATCACATTTGGCCTTGCATTCATCTAACTGCCTTTACCTATGAGCTGAGCTTTTGATACGCAATGTATGGCCTATTCCTTTCAGAGGAAGAACCCCATCTGACAAGCTTTTGTTCACCGTTTAGGAATATGTTTGATTGCAAGTAGATCAGCCTAGTTAGAAAGTACAGTAACATTGCTATGCCAGTAATTGGGTGCGTTAAACACTTATGTTGAAAATAACATTGTTACTTGTTGCAGATCTTACTCGTATGCATTCTAAAGAAATATCCGTACCTTTGTGTGTTACATCCTTCTGAACTCATCTAGAAAAGAGATTCATAGCTTTCTATTTTTATTTTGTTCAAATGTTTAAAGAAATAAAAAAGCTGGATAATGCAAAAATATTCGATGCAGATAACAGTGTCTACTTTCAATGTACCACTGAAAATGTACATCGTGTACATGTAGAATTAAAGCAAGTTCATTTATATTAACAACTATACAAAGTAGAAGATATTGGTTATCCTAAAATAGAATAAAAAATAAGAAAGTTCACGGAGTACTTAAGGATAATATTACCGTTGTACTAATGGAACAGTTTATTGATTAAGGTCAAAACATTAAACACAGTTGAAGATAAACATAATGTATGTAATGAGCTATAGGTATAAAATTGAGCAAATCTGCAGTGTTTTCGTACGACGATACGCTATATAGATAATAATTGCTTGGTATTAGAAGGGAAATTTAAGACAATGCTTTTCGTTGGTTTTGTTTGACAGCATGTACACGTTTTCTTTCTACAACATCCATAAAGAGATCATTTTCAGCATTCATTTTTTGTCTTTGCTATAAAAGACAAATAAAAGATATGTGTTTTGTATAAAGTCTTTCATTACAAAGTTTTACCTTTGTACCATCACCCATACATAAATTTGTTGAAGTGTCAAAACGTAATTTAAATTGATTTCCGCTATAAGTCAGACTGAAGTTCCTTAAAGTTACATAGGATATCAAATTTTTCGAGTAGATATACGAAAATATATATTTTATACAGGTCGCTAAATCAATCGCGGCAAAGTGAAACACATCTTGATATTTTCATTTTTTCACAGACATATGCTAATAAAATACAATGTCTGTAAATCAAGACAAAAGGGTCTCGGACAGTCGATGAAACTGGACAAATAAATGAGTAGCTGTGTGTAGTGCAGTAGTACAACTACATATTTATTATAGTTGGTGTTTTTATGTGTAGCATCATGCTTAGAGTTTTACTACCTTACCAAATTTCAGTCCATCCAGCATTTCTAGAAAATGTTACAACCTACTGAGATATAGTAGTTACCTGCATGTGCCTTATACATATCACTTTCTGAATATATTTACCCATGAACAATGATAAGTACTAGAGGGAGGTTTTCGCAAAAGTCAGTAGCTTGCACATTATCCTAGCTGAATCACAACTTTGTAAATTTTATTAGTCACACATTTGTAGACGCAAATAAATACCACCACAAATGGATACAAATTTATCAAATTATGTATAGAATCATAAACACCTAAAGCAATTTCAATTGTTCATTGAAAACTCCCTAGCCTTTTCACCACTTCAGGTACAGAGTTTAGCGCTTACATTTGAATATTTAGCCTCTGCCGTCCTAAAATGTTTCACAGTTTTTCCATTTATTTAGTACTAGATTTTCGAACGGAACACTATAACTACGATTATGTTGCTGCGAAATGCCACACACTCTTTTATGTACAATAACATCTACCGTGTATTACACTTCGCTCGTTTATTAATGAAAATGGTTTACACCAAACTATTTAAGCAGCTTGTTACTTACCTTTGTAAAATCAAAATTTTCCTGAACTTGAAAAGAGTCAATCTGGCATTCTGCATTTACCTGGTACTTCCACAAGAGAAATTGATGAAGGAGGATAGAGACGATACGACATACCACAGGGTCCATCTCAGCATAAACAATGTCGACTACCTATTGCTGTTACCGTTCTTATTTACCAAGATTATTTGAAAGGGAACACGACTTATTATATTTATGTTGGGTTATGTAATACGCCTAAAAGTAGTTTCGCGTGAACAGACGCAATAAAGTATATCGTTTTTCCCTGGGACGTAGATAATGTCGCTCTCTTACCTGTCGACACTTGCAGCAAAAAATTGTTTTAAATCTGCATGTGCTGGCTGAGATTATATTATTAGATTAATATATCTGTGTGTATTTATGCAGATAAATAATAATGTTGTAAGACTGATAGATCAATTACGGTTCCCAATCCCACTTTTGTATCTCTTTTATATTCCCCATGATTTTCCCCAAATCATAATATATGTACACCAGTGTATCCTGGATTGTAACCCTCGTGCCTCCCCAATCAAAGTTTCCAAGAGCCAATCCAATATTATGCTACCGCAGATCAAATTTGTCAATACATTGCTATGAGCGGGTAGGCTATTTACACTGGCAAACATTTATTCAATTTTTAATGTTTGGTATATGTACATGTATAGGGAGTTATCGGTGATTTTTCCATTTCAGCCAGTACCACTTCAAACTCACTTTTGATGCTATGAACAACTCGTATTACAATCTGTTTAGCGATCGGAGAGCAAAAAAGCAAAGACCGCTAGTTTGGTGCGCATGTAAGCAATCTACGGACAACATCAAGGAGATTATTCGGTATTTTTGTCACAGAAATGGGTCTTGTCAACTTATAAAATGTTGAATTGGGGATATGTTTGTATCTCTGACTTCTAGTTGTGTGGTATTTGTAGTCTTTCCAACTGCCGTTTTGACGTTTTTGTCGAGTAGAAGTGTGCCATTTGCGATTTTTTTTATGCACTTTTGACTTCCCGCTGTGGAAAGGGTCCAATAACCTGCTCTGTTTTATTTCCTTCACTTTCGCAATTATCTTTATCTTCACGGATTCGCTCGTGGGTTTGATCAACGGCGCTAACGTTTGTTTGAAGTCTACTGTGAGGTATACCCGAGGCTTTGCCAGGTTAAACATCAGTTGTTAAATGCGAATCATCATGCATAAAAGTGAGTGAAGGCGCCGCATTAAAACATGTACAGCAAATCCATCTCATCTTGTAACATACAATAATCGAGCTGCGATCGCTGTGATTTGCGTCCAATTTGGAGCAAAGGAGTTCTAATTTATAAACAAAGTCTCTACTGAATTGCCAGAACTCCTTGAAGGACTGTCGAGTAATTATCCTGGTGAAAAGCTTCTGTCTGGATAAAATTATTGCAATTGTATAAAATAAGATTGGATAAGGGATGGACTCTAATAACCGATAAAGGCTATAAAACTTATTGATGTTCCCTGTTACAGACATGATCTCGTGTACAAGAGATCAACAAGCTGATGAGGATCTCATGTCGGAAAAAGAATAGTAAGATCATTATTGAATGCATAAAGGCAAAGATTGCACCTGTAGGCGGACCAAGTCCACTCATTTGATTTAAACCTCAATTTAATAAACATGGATGGATGCAAAACTGGTTAGTATATGCTATAATTATGGCGGTTATTGGAAGGTGAAGTAGCCGTTGTTAAGTTATCGATATGGCAAAAGGTACCACTGGGTCGCTCGAGCATTGGTAGCTAAACAAAGACTGCAAATACTGCAAAACAAAGACTGCAAATACAGCTGAGGGTCTCGTAGCTGGACTATATTAGTAAGCTTACTATCTTGTTTCGTTCAATGAACATTCTCTGTCTCTTTCTCTTTTTCTCTCCCTCTCTATCTCCGTATGAAAATAACGATGAAAAATATTAATAATCCTCGTTTTCAAAATGAATTTAACTGGCTAACATTTTCATCACAGTTCTTTTTGCTTTCTGCAATCCCTCTCCTCTCATGCATAACGGAAAAACTACGCAGAAATGTGGAGTGAGAGATAAAACGTGCTAATTCAGAATTCAACTTAAGAGTCAGCACGTCGATCAACGCTGAAAGGTGGACATAGAATATTTATCATGTGCAATTCCACTGTCACACCTCTTCGGGTTATGCAAAAAGGTTATCTTGAGTACAAAGCACACAGTTCTTCTTGTAAGAAAGGCTACCGACAACGATGCAATTTGGCGACCTCTTGGTGATACTGGTAAATGTACACTGACAAAACTTTTGCTGTGATGCCAACAATGACGCCGTCATTGACCGAAGAACAATGGCTTCTCTCTTTCATAGACCAAGGTGGTAAATCTACGTTGTCATGGCTGAAAATGACCACGGATTGGATTCAAAGGAATGTTGCTGGCTTTTTTACGTGGCAAATAGCATCACAGCAAGGCATCTCTGCACTAAGACATATATTTGCAGCTTTTCAAAATATCTCTAGATCAGACTCATACATACATAGTCAAATGATATTTGATAACTTTGGTATCACTGCGGTTTCATTGCGAATAGGTGGGCATCAAGAACCATCCGAAGAAGTGTTGCTAAATCCGGGTACTATCACATTGCATGTGCATATCATTAGTTAATGACATTCACGAGGTGTGATCAGAATGTTGATTCTGGTTTGAAATATCTCATTCGGATGTCACCTCATTGTAACCGATACATTACTTTTCTATGGAACATCTAGATTTGTTTAGACAATTTGTCGTTGAAATACATTTCTGAGTTTTTATAAGTGGTGCATCGCCACTGGTGGTGTCAGACAAAACAATCCTTCTTGAAGGTGTTGGTGGGCGATTGAGAGTCATTGAAGCACCAGTGGAAAATATGTGACTAGATTCGCTAGCAAATCCATTAAAAAGTAATCCAACTAAGCAATTGGATCATTCATAATGTTGTATTTATAAATGTCATATCATCACGTCAATGTTACTCTGACTCCTGGTCAGATTGCGAAGTTATAATCAGTATCGAAAAAATTCTGGAACAACGATATCGCTGAAATCATCGGCGTTACAAGATCCAAATAAATTGTTACTAACAGAACGTCAACTCAGACACTTCAATAATGCCAAATGATCATCAAAGACCGGTGTGCAATTTGATCTTTCTGCGGCTGCTATAAAGGGCCTAGCGAAAACAGGTGGCATATTTCCACTTCTTTCAGCTATACCAGCGTTGATCTCCTCTGCAACACCAACTGTTGAAAAAGCAGCTGCACTCGTTGCTATAAGGAAGAGCTGCCAGCATGGCACTGAAACAAGATACAGGACATGCATTAAAGACCTCAAGAAAAGAAGAAAGTGGGTGCATGCAACAAAAGGAAGCGGTCTCCGATTAGCAGGGACTCAAAGGTCTAAGAATACCAGGAACTCCCTTCTGTAAATCTCCCTGTTCAATTTTGATTTACTTAATGCTGCTCGTCGATTGAAAATAAATAAACTTTCGATGAGTAATGTGCAATCAATTTCCAGAACGACCAAATAATCAGGAGATAGGTATTATTATTAATCTCGATGGATATTCTGGTCCATGTACTCACAGGGTTGTATATGCTGGTAATCACCCTAGTGTTGTTTACTTTTATTCATGTGAGATGGACCCGCCGATAGAATTTCTTAAGTATGTTAGCAAATTCAAGAGATCCCACTCTGATATTCAGTATTATCAACACAGATATTAACAGATTTATCTATATGTGGTCCTGAATCACTTGCTGTATTCGTCGATGCTATATAAGATCATCCGATCCACCGCATAAAGTCGTATCCGCGCACATGAGTGCGAGGTCGCTAGCGAACCAGGCATAACCGTAAATTTTAAATAACAGTAATTATATCATGGCTGATATTCGCAGAAGATTCTGTATCAAAGGTAGGAAAAGAAAACCTGGATGACATTGATCCATCAGTAAATGTGACTAGGGATGATCTTGCTGATCTTATGAACCTAGCGTAGAGTTCTTGGCGCTACTACGGATAACATTCAAGTATTTACTGACTGAGGGAGAATTTAAGAATCAAGTGTATCAATCACAACAATCGGAACTAAAATTATAAAAATGTTGCTGATATTTTATGTTCCACAGCTAATACAATGACAGGTAAACAACTTGAATGGAGAAGACCAACAAATGACGAAGATGCCACAACAAATAAATATTTGGACGATAAAGATACACCGATTAATGATGAAATATCAACATTATACCCCGACTATGACGTTCAGGTGAACATGTTTATTGGTCTTCATTGAAACTTTCATCGACTTGATAAAATCAGTGATGATTTCTTCGGAAATGAGATGGTTGTCAACATAAAACACGTCAAAATACAAACACAACTTGCTGAAATAGCTAATATTAAAATTCAAATCACAACAGCGACGTCAAACGTCGAAACGATTGATAGCAATCTTGGTGTTATCAGAGATACCAAGTCTGTGTAGGAACGAGATCTTGAATATGCTACAAAGAAACTCGCACATATATCTAGTGGAATACCTGACATCATTGAAAAAATCACAACGATTAAATCAGGCGTTCCACATACTAATTCGTTTATTAACACTGTGTACACAGTAGCATCAGAATCAGTAACATGGTCATAGCAAAATAAGACCCTGAAACATAGCGCCAAAATCCTTGGATATTTACCACGTATCTATGGCGTCACTCAACCGATAATTTTCAGAACCGTGTATATTATGTTAAAGCAACCGGGCGATAAAACATTTATACTGGAACCAACTGATAAAAATTAACCGTAGCCACTTATTGGTGATGTCTGGAATTTGTCGCTAAAATGCCTCATTTTTTTACTTAACGTTGATATAACGAGGAATAAGAACGCTACTGAATCACTAAGCGCCATCGCCATTGCTAGCGATGGTGGGGCACAATCATACAGATTTGAACAAGCACGTTCCTGGCAGCAAAGTTAAATTATTTCACCGACATATACACCTCAAAGCAAAAAAGAAATACCAAAGACGTATCATGACTTTGTTGTATACTCTGCAACTACCATAGTCGCTTGAACTATTATGTTAATAGACACATTATCGGCGACGTACGTGATACTGACAGTCATAGGGATCGGCGTTGCTGTTATAACAGGTGTTGATGGTATTCTTAATATTATTGCAACTATCAACACGCTCGACTGATAAATTACAAGAATGCACGTATCAACGACAACACGCTCGTACGTGGTGCTGAACAAGCTGATATCGGAAGGATTAAATGAAAGGTATAATTACCGATCATGAATTGACAGAAATTATCTCCTTTTGAGATGACGTGTGCAGCTATACTCTGCGTCGGATAGCAGAACGGTCAAACACAGCGTGTCAAGACACAAAGTGTTTAGCATTTAGAATCTATGCAAATGTAATAATGACAGGTCTTGAAACGCGAGTATTACTAGAACAAATTGCGGATAATACAAAACCACCACGTACCATGATGATATCAGCCACGTCAACACAATCAGATTTTGATACTGGTTTTCTTACACTCATTTACGCACCAAACGATAAGTCACTTGAAATCGCACTTTCACAACTTCAAGACTATAATAGTTGGCCAAATATTAGATCAAATTAATTCTGGAGTTTGCCCGCAAACAGCACTCTCGTATTTGCATCTAAAAATACACCAGATGGAACACTCAACTTGAACGTTGTTAGTATTCCAACTAATAGTTATCAAATCGAGAAAATCAACGATGAATTTCGACGCAGAATTAAATCTATAACAGGAAAAGAATACAAACTCGATATAACAGTACACGAAACAACATTATTGGCCGTTTTTGAAATGTCAGATTATGCCGTTGATATATATAATCATCGATCAGTGCTTGGATAGCCAGAAAAACACCCACCACAACCCTATCCGCTTCTTAAACTTCAAAGGGGCGACATTGCAAGAGATTGAAAATGTTCACGAATATAGGAAATAGATCAATTTTGGCAATGAATATTTGTCTAAAATAAAAATAATACGAAGCAACATATAGTAAGAGCGGTTACAGTGCTGTTTTTCCCATCTTGGGTGTCCCTGACTCGCTTACAGTGTGACCGTTCTCATATATTTACCTTTGCTTTTGCTTCATGTTCATTTTTATGGTACTATTTTTCTCCATTTTTGCATCTGTTTGTATTATCGAGGTACTATTTTTTCATTTTTTTTCTGTTCTCGTAGAATCTTGCTAACAGTGCTAAATTTCTCATATATTTACCGGTGCTTCATGTTCATTGTATGTACCTGTAGACACTCACTTACAGTGTTATCGTTCTCATATTTATATTTACCGGAGCCTCTACTTCACGAGTTCTATTTTACCCATTTCTGCTTAACAGTCACTGCCTGGTTTACTCTTACTGTCTATTTTTGCCATGATGTGGGGGGGGGGGCCTTATTTTTCACCTCATGGTCAAAGATAAGTACTTTGGCAAATTCCTAGATATGAAATGAAATCATAGACATCCAGAAGGCTGTCCAAGTAATTGTTCAGCCAGGGCCCTACGGTCAGCAGCTGATGATAGTATCGGATGCTAGCATTCGACGTACTGATAAGATGATAGTATTGGATGCTAGGATCCGACGTACTGATGATATTATCGGATGCTAACATCTGATGTAATAATTCGCTGTGATATTTGTAACTCTGTTATACGGCCCCACTTTATAATACATTTATTGTAACCCGTTGACTCTATGTCCATCATGGGATTCGAACATCACATTTACACATGTCGGGTATGAAAGTCCGAAACGTTAACCACCAGGAAACCGGGTAGTCTTATATGTTCAAAAAATGTATATGAAGATACCCAGCGGAACATATCGTATCAAGTATAATCAAAAACATTCGACACGGCTCTGGTCCTTATTTCTACGATTTTAATTCCTTTTTAAATACAGATTACATATAATCTCAATAGACGAAAATATTAGGTGAATCGGAAACCTTCGTCACCGCTTTCTGTACAGAAAAAATACCTGGAACTCCAAAAACCGGTTTTAAGGTGGGGATTAATATCAATGACAAGTGCAACTATTATTATTTATACTACCGTCGATCGTCGTATAGATAAACAATTTTATAACGCATGATTGGGTTTACAGAACAGTAAATATCTGTATTTACACTTCTAGCAAGCTGGAAAAACCCCAACATAGATCAATATACTGAAATGTGCAAGCGATATTATTATATCGGTACTGTTTAATCTAAACGGAGTTATCTCTGTTAACGTTTTAAGTTTTAGTGCATCTTAAAAGATTATGAGTTAGTCCCTGAGGCTTATCGGCAAAGTTCATGAATTATGAAAAAGAAACTGGATATGTCTAGACATTTAAATATTATTCGCTGATTATATCTGTTTGAAAATGCAGAGTTGCGAGAAGCTGTACTGAATATTGGTGAATATTAAAGTATTTTCAGCCCCATTTATTGATGAA
>QKMX01044626.1:0-11317 GCA_003401595.1 Venustaconcha ellipsiformis
AAGACGTCATCTCCTTCCATCTTGGAACTTCATCGGGATTAGAACTGTGATTCGCTTAGAACATTTTAGTTGTGTTAACAAGAGTTTCACCATATTTTTGTAACTTGTGAAAGTGTTGTTTTTGTTCAACGCAGCAAGACTTAGTGCTAGATTTCGACTTTTGTTTTCCAGAATTGGTTTGTCTCGACGTAAATAATCTGGCAACTTGATTGACTACATTAGTATAATAAATCCAGTTAAATCTAAATATCCTGGACTGCTGTTAGGACTACGGAATGTCTGTCACAAATACTTTTATATGCATCAAGTTTTATGTCTTGAACAACATTCCAATCACCACAAAGAATATTAGATGAATTACCACAATTAACAAGATCCTGTCTTAGATTCTTAAAGAAGTCGGAATTATCATCACATGACCATGTAAATTGGCCAAGGTTATTCTATCCCCATGAATCAACATATCTAATAGAATGTATCTACCATCACCATCACATTGCATTCTTTTGATATGAAATTCAAAGTTATATCTGCACGAATGGCACCACCAGCTCTACAACTAGATTCATGAACGAAACCTTACCGAAAACAACATTATGTGTGCCGTAAGTTTTCATTTAGTGAAAAACCATGTAAATATGACCATCTGTTCAGGAAGAGTAATATTTAACAGATCGGCACCATATATATTTGGCCAACTGCATGACAAAACGTCCTTCATTCAAAACCCAATGTTGATATGACCATGTGTTCAGAAGAAGTAGCGATAGGATAACTTTAAAGAAGGGTGCAGTGGCAGCAACCGTTGAACGCCAAAGTGGTACTCTTTTCATTACAGCCCAACTAGACAATTACTTTCACAATGATTAGTTTTGGGCCAGAATACAATACTTAAAATACAATACTTAAAACGAACAATGAACTGATAACGGGCACACGACGATTAATACTCTCTCCTGGATCAGTGATTCTAAAACCTATTATACTTTATCCAGAACAGAACTAAAGTGAATTACATGTTATACCTTCAAGACAATAATTCAAACATTTATTTAATGATAGGAACGTATTAAATGATTAACAACATTGCTGACAGATTTCTCTGAGAAGTCGGGCATATCAATTTCTTCAGTTGGTTTTGAGCTTCTGTTGTTTTTCCTCTGTGAATTTGTATATGCAGGATCATAATGATTAATCAAAAGTTCACGAACAAGGTCTTCCCATTTATATTTTTCAATCATTTCCATCCATAAATTTATCTTTTGAGAACCATGATATTTCTCCAATTTGGACAACGTGCGTTTCAAAGCACCAGGTTCACGACTCCAGTGTGAATACATCTCTAAAGAATACTTGACTCTCTCATCCAGAGGCACGTTTACTTGAAATTTCTCAGCCCTGCATATATTTTGAAAAAGCTTTGATGGAATTTCTACGCACCCTATACTTCGGCTCTCAGATTCTAACCAGACAGGCCTGTCAGGGCACATGGATACCAAGTCACGACGCAGAAGGCCCTCATACAGTTTTTGAGAAGGTTGTTCCTCATTGTACCAAAGACCAAGTACTGATCCACGATGTTTAGCCAGTCCTTCCAAGTCAATCACTTGTTCTCCTCTGTCTCGCAACTGCTGGAGAATGTATGTTTTGCCACTTCCACCCAAGCCTGGTGAAGAGATAACCATTTATGACATACCCATTACAAATTATATGCTAGTTCTTTGTATTCAGATAAATGTTGAATTAGTATTTTTTAATCGCACAATAAAGCCGGAAAGAGGCATGTATTCTCAGTAATGTCCGCCCTTGATATTATTTTAAATTCCTCCACACTCACAACTAATATAATCGAAGAAGTCTCAAAGTGGTATTTAATAGAAAACCTAATACATGTTTTTGTTCAGAGTCAAGAGAAACAACTTGATATATAGTATGACTTATAAACACATCTCAGCCTGATGGCATAAAATCATTTCTGTGTCAAAAGAAGCTCCTTCATATCTGCTGACTTTAAACTAAACGCGTTTATTTTGTATGTATACACAAACCCACGCATATCTGCGATCACAGTTTTCTTAAAGCTTATGGTAAATGTACAGACTTTTAAGTATCTTGCAACCTGCATTTATTGATTTTATTGATCGACCAAAACATTTAGAGTGGCACATGGTTCGATTGTAACAACAGGGCCAACGTTTGAATGAAATTGCCGACAACTCTCTAATAGCTAAATGCAAGAGAAGTTGGCCATTAACAAAACTTGTTTCAAGGTATCTCCTGTTACATCAGTATCAGTTGTCTAATATTCAAAGGTTCGCATTCTATTTTGCCAAAGTTGCTCAAATTCTCTTCAGTGAGATGAAGGTTTCTTACAACTTTCTATGCATTTTATGATGACAGTCATATCTGATGCCAAAACGCATGATTTTGGCAAAGGTACTCAACACAATTTCTCTCAAAATTTGATAAAAGTCTCTAAGGTGGCGTTTTAGAAGTTATTTAAAGGTTTTCTAGTTTTATCCGCTATATTTGAAGGGAGACTGACTTAAAAGCAGTTAATACCAGAATGCCATATTTTATGCTTGGTCCAATTCTGTGTGGAATTTTCCATTTTGAGTAACAGCAGACACAGTGGAAAACGAATCATCGTCTTATGTAGACATTTGAAAGCTTTTATTACTAGTATATGCTTCCTCTAACAGTTTGGCTAATTTCTTCTGACCAGTTCATGCGAAAAAGCCATGCAATTTTTTTTTTAATAATGGGAGCTTTACTGGATTGTAGATTTGCGTCCCTTGTATAAATCTTAAAGCCATTTGTTTCTGGATATCTTCTGTAAGGTTTAGTCAGATTCTGTTTAGCAATTTGTCTGATAAAAATTTAAGTTTGGTATAATTTTAGCAACAAGGTCCATGTTAGTTTAATTTCCATAAGTCTTAAACCTCTCTATGCTCTTTATTTTATCAACTTCCTTTCAGCGATTATTATGTAGACGTTATTAAAAGATGTTCTTTTTAGTAACGGTTGTCATACGAAAAAACGGATATCTACCAGTTGAAAACAAATTGGAAACTGTATTTTACAGACTGTTTTCCTGTCAAAACCGGTAAAATCTGCGGCGTAGTTTCTGTGAAGACATTTAAAGAGTTTTCTAATTTGTGTAACGGCAGCGATATTTGTATCAACTTGAAAGGTCACCACACCAGGATACTGCCTATGAAGTCTGGTCAAATTGTATTGAACTGCTTTTGAGAAGTCATCTGAAAGTTTACAGTAACATAGGCCATATTTGATGGCGGGTCAATAGTATTTGTAGAAGCTTGAAAAGTTATTCACACAAACATGTTTTATATTAAATGTGATCAAATTATATTCAGTAGTTTTAGAGAAGTCTTTTAAAACTTTTGATAATTTTGGTAACACGTACCACACGTGATAAAAGATCGGATTAATTTATTAAAACTTGAAAGGCCTTTAACACAGAGAGTTGTTACCAAGACGGGATAAAACTGACCTAGTGGATTTTGAGAAGAAATTGAAACAGCAAATTTTGATGGACGATGGAAGTTTCCGTGTGTGGTTGTTTCCCTAGTTTGTAATAGTGGCAGTCATATATGAAGGCGATTTGGCATAATTTATAAAAACTTGAAAACTGTTTGTTCTAACATGTTTTCTTCAAATTTGATACAATTCTTCGAGAAATTGTTGAATTTTAATTCTTAAATATTATTATTGGCAGAAATATTTTATGACAATATGTGCTAAAACAGTTGTTAATGTTGTTTCGATTTATGCAACATACATATTGTGAATGATAGTGATTAGTATCAGTTTGAAAACCCTATATACCAGGATGTCCTCTGCTAGATTTGACCAGAATCGGTCCAGCGCTGTTGCAGAAATCTTTTTTACATCACTTGCTGACCAACGCAAGATAGGAAGCATCGCCATTCCATGAGCTCATTTGGTCTTATGTAAAGCTAACAATCATGAATATGTCTTCGAGTTTTTAAGTGGATAATTTTTAAGTGTTTGTGTCCAAATTTCAGTGGCTAATTCGAAGATGTCTTGCACACAAATACCACCATAATGTATAAATATGTTGCACGACTGTTACCATGGTTGTGGCAATAAATATTTGATTTATAATTTAAATCCTGAAACGCTTAGAATCAATAGCAGTTTGGGTTCGTATGGGGATAAAATTACGTCATTCTAACTCAGTCCAATAACTTAGAGATAAAACAATATTTGGAGTATTCAAAGCTGAAATAGTGTCTAACATCTGACATTGTATATTTAATACCATTAAATAAATGCAAATAGAAAGTAATTGACTAAATTAATATGTTCGTGCCAAATTAACTCACATCAGAATTTAACCTGTACTTGCAGAAACTGTCATAATATTTCTCCCTCAATAGTATTAACAGTGGAATTTTTGCCTTATTCATCTTCGCCATAGTTTGTCCTATTGAGGTTATATGCTGTATAGAGATATATAGATAATTATGCTTATTATAGTCTAACATAGCAGAGGCAAAACACAGTCAGTTACATAGATTTTAGCAAGTTTCTAAGCTACCTAACCTAAGGTATTTCAAAGGCAAGCAAAGTAGTCTCTGGCATGAGTTCTAATATAATGCTCACTTACATCCGTTTTCACAGTTTGAAAAATGTTGCAAACGGCCATCACTCTAACCCGTTTGCCAATGTGACTTCGTGTTAGTCTGATAAATCAAGTTTCTCGTCCCCCAAATATGTGTTGATACTGAGAGACAATATGTTGGTATGATGCCACCTGTTTATCAAATTGTGCAATTTTGTTGCATGCAAATCTTTCCGGGAACATACCCGTGTACGGGCAAGACATTTTCCAGTATTTGGTAACAGCCATGATCTAAGCGAAATTAAAATGGTCACTGGGCAATGGGTTTTGCTATTCCACGCGAATTTAGAATGCGTCAATAATAGTATTTATCTGGAAATAGTATATACATACGCCAAAAGAACCCTTCAGCTGACGGTAGCTCAACAGTCTTGAGGAATGCTTGTAAGTGTGTAAAATGTACACCGATTTTTACAGATGAAAGTTTCTGCAGTTTTGAAGAATTTATTAAACAGGTAATATCAACCCTATAGCGCCTGTCATTAGCATTACAGGTGTGGGTCTGATTTTATCATCCTAACTTGGCGTATGCACTAATGACTTTGCTTTGGTTCCTTTTATTAATCGAGAGTCGCAGTTTGCGTTCGATGCAATTTACAAAAAAGGATATTTTTTTTTCAATTTGATTCTCTGCTGTAAATATCACTATTTTTATCAATAAATACAAGTCAATGTTAGTTAAACTATAGTTAAATCACAGTCAAACTTACTATAATAACCACGTGCATATGAAGACCATTGATGCATGAAGATCACGTTCCACAAGATCTAATTAGCCATAAATCAGTGTGCGTTTATATAAAGACAACTTACTAATAAAAACCATCTCCAGATGCTCCCATCCTTCATGTTTATATACAGGTCTGAATATATTCGATATCGGACATAATGTACGAAGATGCCTTAATGAGCACACACCCTTCATTTGGCCAGAAATTGTATATAATAGCCTTGTAGCAAATGCTAAAGTTCATTACCTAGACCACTACCATTATGCATACATGTATTATAATTATCATTTCACAGTATATCTCAAAAGAGTATCTTACTTGTTTTTAATTGGGCATGACGATACTCTATGACAGAATGAACAATGATAGTGAGAAGTTCTAATTATAGATAAAGGGAGTTAACTCTACAAGTATCCCTATACACGTGATAGCAACTACATATGACATCTACGTGTAGTTACTATATTCAGCTTAAACTCATTAAATTTACCCAAATAATAACATCTTCATCATACAGCGCAAATATTGTCTCATACGCGTCAAAAGTACCTTTACTCATATTAGATAAATCTTGAAATCATCTGATTCTAAAATTGTAGTTTTTAAATTAAAATATATTTTATAAAATGATATATGAAAACTTTGTTGAAGGCATACCTGTAATCAGTCTGAAATCAAGATAGTTTTCTAGTGTTTTGAGATCCTGAACAACTTGATTCCTATATGCCTTGTAACCTCCTTTCAGAACATATGCCTGGAATCCAATATTTGATAAAACTATACCCATACTATTTGAGCGCATTCCTCCACGCCAGCAGTATACTAAGGGAGAGTAATCTTTTGACTTATTTGAGAAGTAACTCTGCAGATGTTCACTCAAGGTATCATTCGCAGCTGCAGCACCAGTTTTTCTTGCAGAAAATGCATCCTTTGTGTATAAAGTTCCGACAGTGATTCTTTCCTCATCGTTAAGAACTGGTAAATTTACAGCACCAGGAATGTGATCAATTTTATATTCTGCAGACGTTCTGACATCTATAATTTCAGAGATTTTCAAGTTTTTATCAAACGGATTTTCAACTGTTTGAAGGGACATCTGTCTTGTAAGTGATTTTAAAAAGCAATAATTCATTCTGAAACGCTGTCTACAAAAAAGACCAATTTTAGTTATATTTATTGAGATCATTTTCTTTAGTGTGTGTGTGTGATCTCTTAGATAAACAAGATATCAATTATGCATCAAACTACAAATGGTATCAGTCAGATTTATTCCGAACAGATTCGGGTCTTTTTCACTGATGTTCCTTTTCCATTGATGTTCCTATGAATTCAAGTCATCTGTAGATGACAACGCTGATTCATCTGTAAAGATAAAAGTAAGGTTACTTAACAAGTTTATCTGTAGCAATATACTCTTAAAAATTATGAGAAGTACTTTGTTCAATAAAATCCACCCAAAAATGATTCACATTTCACTGAATTTGAGAGAGTCTTTCTGAAATAAAATCCATCAAGGCAAGAGTGTGCCTGTGATTTGTCTGGTTTTATTTGATTTAAAAAAAAAAATTGGGCAATGTACCACCTATTTCAAACATTTTATTCAGAAGCGCTCTTTTGTTGGTTGGATGTAAAAGTAAACCGGCTTTAAATACTGATACGTTTTACATACGGGCTACAACAGGCTTGACGTAGGTGAAAATGTTTGGTTTACTCGGGTCTTATCCTTCAACTTGACTTGAAAGAGTCTAATTTCGTCATAGAAATTCTCAAAATGAATCTGGAAATATCTTGAGAATATTTTTTCAACATGTTAATGGTTATTAATACATGGTTTTAAAGCAAAACAAATTGCATATCAAAGACAAAGGTTTTAAAGGATAACAACAATCACCTACTTGAATGAGTCTGGTAGAGGTATTTGATTCACTGAATGCCAGTGATGACGTCAGTTCGAAACTATTAATAGTTACAGAAATACAATGTGTTGCTGGCATTAAATCTGCATGCTGATAATGCAGGGCCAAATTTAGGTGGGCACAATACACTGTTGTAAACATTAGTTGTCCAGGACAAATTGAAATATTCATGGGCAACTAAATTTTACACCACTTGCGCGCAATTTTATACAGAATATGAAGGAAAATCCCTGAATTAAAAAAAAAAAAATATTTCACAAGTACGTTGACTCGAGACAAGAAAACCATTCAACAAGTTTTCGAGCCCTGTTTAGATGCATCTAACATTGCAAACCTTGTATCACGCTTGATTCTGCAACTAATTTTGTACCGTACTAGGAATAATCTATATGTATTTTAAATTTTAAACTCCGAATGTTTTTAAAGAACTTGGTGACTTTAAAATAAATTTTGACATATTTCTGATTCAGCGATATTACCTGAGTTCACTTGTATGCACCTTAGATTATCCATCTGAATGAAACATGCAACCCCAATAAATATACATGATTATAAAAGACTGAAGTGCTGCTGTACTTGTTGTGGTGGTTGTTATGTGAAAAACTTTGTCTATTTATTTAATCAGAGAAAGTGATATCCCTGGCCTGGGGGGGGGGAGGTATCGAGACCAACAAGTTGCTCTCGGCCGCTACTTATTTTCTGACATTACTGCACATGAGAGAGAACTACCATAGGGACTGAAATTTAAAGATAATCTGTCTGTATTGATGTATCATCAATTAGAACTAGAGTTCTAAACCCCATGGACTGATAGACGGACGAGTCAGAGTTGAGTTACTATTTAAGATGGAGTGTTTAAAAAGATGTGTTGCCATGGATTGATTAAACTTGCTGTACAATGGTCAGTACAGATAACTGAATATTTTAATGGCAAGCCTCTCACAATCCAGAACTTTACAGACTATCTTGCTGTAACTTAAATATGTTCAATTAATCTCATACGTGTCGAGAATATAAACAGAAGTCCCGTGTGCGCCTGATAGTGCTCATTTGTTACACATTGATCTAAGCAAATGTAATAAAACCCGAGGTGCATTGGATTCAAATACATCCATGACAGGGTAATTTCAAGCTACGTGGATGAAAAGTATGGTATCTAGCGTGCTATTCAATTGTCTTTATATCAAAGTAACTTCATCGCTTCAAGATGTTGCGTATCACTGCCATCTCACTTCTGTCTGTATAGGTTCGAGTCTCTTGTTCGGCCAATGTAGGTATGTGAAAATGCCTGCCAGTAGCTTCTCGTGAGTCGGTGGTTCTTTCCGCGATTTTCCCGGGTTCTTCATCTGCCATTACTACTGGTCGTCATGTATAGCCAATCTTGTGCAGACAAATGGCGTTAAACCCAACAACAAAAACAACAACAACAACTGTTTCATTTGAGAATTATGATTACAGAATGTAAGGGTAGTTTAGTAAATAAAAAACATCTTTAACAAGAATACAATATACATCATTCACTCACTCTTTATTAAATAATCATCTGTGCAGATAACTGAAATTTTAATGCAAAAACTAACCTTTCTTCTTTCAGTTACAGTGAATATGGCATCTGACCTTTGGATCTCCGAAAAGCAACAACTCAAATCAATGTTCTTCTTTTATCAGTAGCATTGATGTTTGACATTAAAATCGATCTTAGTCTTTCACACGTTTAATACATGTCAATATTTTTGACCCAGGAATGTCATTAGAACTAATATTATACGGAAACCAATTTCATTTTTAGACAGGGTGACCTTCTGTAACGTTCGATCTTTTGATCCAGAAATTCACAGGATTCTTACTTTCCTGAAGAGCAAACCATTTGCAAATTTGGTAACAGTAGATGATAGAGAACGCGATTAATTTTATGGAAACCATGTTTCGTCTATCTAACACGGTGACCTTGATGTTTGATCTTGTTAATCCTTAAATCGATAGAATTCGTCTACAATATTAGGTCTTTTTAGGTGATGTGCAACTAATGATACTGTCCATCATTTTTCTCTCAGTCACATCGTCTCTGACTTTTAACTTTGTGAGCACGAAATTTTAAAATTTTGTCATTATATTAGGAGAAAGAAGTCTGCATGCTATTGGTAACCGAATCTTCTTTAAGAGAAATATATGTCTCAATCTTTAGCTTTGGACACTAAAATATATTGGCTGCTTTCTAATTCCATATATAAACCATCTTCAAAGCTTTAGGGAAAACATCACGTCACTATGACCATCCTATGACGAGGAGTAGTGATACAAAATGTTTCAGATGGACGTCGTGTCAGCCATATTGGATGTAAGATTGGCAACGTCTTAATTTAAGACGAACTACATACTATACACGTCTTTTCGTGTAACCCCATGTTAATACGATCAGCTATTCATAGCTACAACAATATTTCACGAAGGGCATCATGGAGACCATATATGCTTTTGGATTGGCATTATTTGCATTTATGAACAATACGACAGCATAAGAAATCTTCTGGTAAAAGTCTTCTATGTCGATAAGACTTTGAGTTTAGATGGAGTAAAGATAACATACCTTTCATGACAGCCTGCGTGGCATCTATATTTGATTAAGATTGATTACTTCATCACTTAGAAGCAACTAGGCGTCATGAGGAGTCTTCTGTTGAAATGTCCATTTCGATATGGGGCAAGTAGGAGTAGAGACAAAAAGACTTTCTTGATGTTTGCTATATTGGTAGATCGGTACCCTTTTCATTTAAGACTAACAGCATCATCAGAAGTTTTCTGACTAAGGTCTTCGTTGACATGAGTTTCTATTGAAAAGGAGTAATGGTGTTACTATTTTCATGACGGCTACTGTGGCGGACAAATAGGATACAAGGTAGACAATATTTGACCAACTAGAAAACAGACGAAGTTTTTTGGTGAAAGCGTCAGGTCAATTTGACCATCCCTCTACAATCAGAAGCAATAACAAAATGTTCAAGATGGCGGTTATCGTGGCCATGTTATACGGCAGATTGGTATCATTATCATTTGGATCACCAAGACAACGTCTTTTTGTGTAAGGCTCATGTCGATAAGTTCAGGAAGATTACTGATTAGCTACCATGGCGTTTATATAGGAAGTCAGACCAGCACCCTTTTTATTTAGACCCACTAGACATGACTTGAAATTTTTCAGTGAAAACTTGACGTTGAAATGACACGTATTTTACTCAGAATAGTGGTAAACGGCCATGACACTGTTTATTAAGTGTACAATAAACATTTCAGTAGTAGAGAAAATTTATTATACCGCTGCTCATCACAGTCATTTCTTCCAAATAGTACTGAATAATTCAAAGCGCTGTATTGCACAGAAAGACACCGCAGACCAGAAATGTACAAGTCTTGTAACGTATTAAAAATGTACAAGTCTTGTAACGTATTAAAAATTTAATAAATTTGTTAAAAAATATGAAAATTTTCCATAATTACACGAAATTCTGATCCGTCATAAAGGTCGTTTGTCAAAGTATCTAATTAAAATAAGTTTAACAAGTCGAACAATTGGTGTAATAACATAAGGATCGAATCAGGTCATCTACTTGTGACCAAGATTAAGTTTTAAATATTTATGTCTCCAAGTTCATTAGTTTTTGTGTAACTGTGCTAAAATGGTTTTGGGTCTATTGACAAATGGCAGCCAAGCTATATGCAGTAATTCTATTATCGCATGGGGGATGTAAATGACATACCTTACTACTCCGCGACAATTTGTCCGAAAGACGATTCAGCATGGTCAGTGCTATCTTTATGATATCCTAGGCCAAGGAAACACACATTTCTGTGTTTCATATAAATTACTAGGGTTTTAAAACCTCTGTTGACTTCGCTTCATTCTGACATTAGACATCATCTTATGACACCCACTACTCTCCTTATACCAGCTTGTAACCGCTCAAGTGACCTAGTGGTTAGAGCGTCCGCCTCGGATGCGGGAG